>JAQQSW010006965.1:0-13822 GCA_028646575.1 Pseudocheirus occidentalis | reverse complement strand
AGAGAGAGGAAAAGACAGAGGGAGAGGGGGAGAAGGAGGGAGGAGAGAGGAGAGAGAAGAGAGGGAGGAGAGGAGAGGGGGAGGGGAAAGAGGGAGGAGGAGAGACAGGGGGTAGAGAGGGAGAGAGATAGAGGAGGGAGAGAGGGGGAAGGAGAGAGGATAGAGAGACAGAGAGAGGAAAGACAGAGAGAGACAGAGACAGAGAGGGAAGGAGGGAGAGAGAGAGGTAGAGAAAGAGGCTGGAAGAGGGAGGGAAGGGGGGAGAGAAAGGTATGTAGTAAAGTTGCTTTCTGATTTTGCCTTCTTCATGCTGTAGGCGGCACTATCTGCACACTGAAAGACCAGGAAATCACCGGGTCATTAGCAGAAACAATGATCTTACTTCTAGGTTTGGAATACCTCCATATCACTTTCTCTGCCCACTCATTTTCATGGACAAGTGGGAAAAATTCAGAAGTAGAAACCGGGGGCCCCTGAACTCAAGTCTATTTTATAGGTTAATCAGAAAATGACCACTTTCTGAAACATGATTTGTCCTAACAAGTAAGACATTGGTTAATCACCATCTGATTTCTAACAAAAAGCATCCAACTACCTGCCCCCCCCCCCCCACCCGCCATGGCAAGGTATCTAGCGATGGCCACCTGAGCAGCATTAGGGAAAGCAGTATCCAAGAGCACAAAGGAGAACAGCATCCAGATTTTGTTGTTTGTTCTCCATTTAGGTCTGTGTCCTTTGATTGTGTTTAAATTGATATCTTGTTGTTTTGATCTATACAAGATGTGTCAAGAATTTCTAATTTTTTATATATAATCTGTCTTGGTATATGATCTATTATTGTAAACAAGCCATATGGTACTGGGAAATAAGCACATTCCTAAATGTTTCCATTAAGATGAAACCATGTTATCTTTCAGCCCAAAACTATTCAAAGCTTGTTCCGTTCAATGTTTGCCCTTTTGTTGTTTCTTCTAGATTTGTCAGGCTCTGGAAGAACATTCAACTCTCCTACTACTGCTGTATTATTACATCATTTTTTAATGGTCAACTATTTCTGAATTTAAATGTCCTATCAATTTGTGCATATAGGTCTAATACTGATATTGGTTGTTTAGAGTTCTTTAAAGTATAATTTCCTTGATTATCTCAACTGATGTAAATTTTTATTTGTTTTGATTGCATGACTGTAATTCTTGTATTTTTATATGATGCATAGTAAATTTCGCTCTTGCCTCTCATTTTGTCTTTGCTTTTTACATGAGTTTTTCATAAACAAAGGATTGTGAGGTTACACTTAACCATTCTGCTGTTCAATTTTATTGAATTATTTAGTCCATACACACAAGTTATGTAAAAATTAACATCTAAATTTAAATTTTTTTCTTCCATTTTTATTTCCTTAGTATTAATTTTTTTATAATTTTGTTGTTGTTCAGTCCTGTTTTACTCTTCATAATGCCATTTGAGGTTTTCTTGTCAAAGATACTGGAGAGGTTTGCCATTTCCTTCTCCAGCTCATTTTAAAGATGAGCAAACTAAGGCAAACAGGGTTGAATGGCTTGCTCCGAGTCACACTACTGTCTGAGGCCAGATTTGTAATTAGGTCTTCTTGACCTTTCTTCCACCACGTTTACAAACCACTGAGAAAGGCCTAGGCAGTGTTTGCAATACCCGAGGTAATCACTTTTACAGCAGGGAAAGGGAATAAGAAAATGGGGGCAAATCTTTTGAGAAGGGGTAACCACATCAGGCATCAAAGAGCCAGATCAAAACCAAGTGACAAAAGGCAGAATGTCAGACTGTGACAGAATCATCTACTGTTTGCAACACAGACCGTGAAGAACAGTGGGAGAAAAGGTTTGAAGTCAGCTGTGGAAGGTCTTGTAATGCTGGGTATGGGTTTAGATTTTATTTTGTAGGCTGTGGAAGTCATTTTTTTTCTTTTTAAACTGGAGTAATATCAGGTGGCAAGTTGGAAAGACAAATTGGGAAGTGATATGAAAAAACTGGGAAAGGACTGGACTGGAAACAGGAAGATTAGTGTAGACATTGATCCCTCACCCTGTCTCAAGTTAATTTAGATCTAAGAATTTCTTTTGAGGCAAATTTTACCGTTCTTTATTTTTCTAGATCTCCCCAGCCCCTTTCCCAGAACCTCTAACTTACTTAAGAGTTCAGTAGGGCAGAGGGGTCAAGCTCAGAGGAACCAGGTTAAAGTATAACCATGAAATGATAATAAATAAAATACAACATAGACAATGTATACTTGTGATTTTCCAAGTCCATGTGCAGCTCTCAGGTGTCCTCATTGAGTCTGACACCACCATACTCCAGTACTCTTTAATGTTGCTTCCAGGAGTAAATACAAAAAGGCTGTTGTTATTCTATTTCTCCCTAGCCCCAACCTATGATGTCATGGGATGCAAAGCATATGGTATCAGTAGACTGAAGTGAAAACTAACCCCAAGCCTATGACTAGTATAAGCCATTTGGCCTCCAAGTTCACTTGCTCATTTATAAAATGGTGGTCTGAACTAGAGGGCAAGAATTCTTTCAATTCTCTTGCTTGCTAGCATTTTCTCAATTCTTTCAGTTCTCTTCTTGAAAATACCCTAGCTGTTCAACCTTTCCTCGAAGGTGTAGACCTCCAATGGAATGTGTTCCCCTCCTCTGCATCTTAGCGGATGTCCAGGTTTAGTGAAGCATGAAGAAGATAACTCTGACGGCGTCATCTCAGGGAACACCCAAGAGGCACGATTCCATCAAGTTCTCTTTCCAATTTTACATCTGTTTTATTCAACCTAACATGCAGTTAGTCTCTGCAATATTGCCAGTTATCATTTCAATCAATGCTTTTCTTTCATAGAAGTCAGTTCTCCATTTTAGATGTGTGGTATTTATTGATACTTCCCTTTTCCAATTCAGGGTTCTAATTGTTTCCTGAAATTCCGGCAAATTCCACCCACGCATCCTTCACATATAAAACAAACTTTCTTTCCACAATCCAACCGCTAAAGCTTACTTGGCCAGACCTTCCCTTGTCTAAAACACCAGTGTCATATACTGTAGCAGCATTTTAAACCCCAGATAACAAGCACTGTACGCCACCTAAGAGGGTGTCACATAAAGAATGTCACCAAGATCTTAACCTTCCATAACCTTAACGTCAGATTTCCAGTCACTGAGGAAGAGATCATTTTCTTAAAAAGAATTTGGCATAAAAGGCAGCAAAGAGGTCCTTGTAAGGAGTGTCTGACTGTGATTTCGTCCGTGGTATGCGGCAGAGCTGGCGGAATCCCGGTGAGCGCAGCAGCAGGTTCTGAGAGAGGCCTAAGAAGCTGGAGCAAAACCAGTACAGCGCTAGTGACTGGAAAGAGAAAAAGAGACATGAGCATCAGCGCCAAGGAAGCCCCGGAAAGCGAGGACAGGTGCCACTGCTCCTTTTTGGATCTTTGATGGCTGCAGAGCTGATACTGCATTCACTCTGTCCACCCCCCAAAAAATGCCTATGTCCATTGGATTGGAAGACTGCTCAGCTGGATGTATGCATACTCCATCTGTCTCACCAGACTTGTCTCTTCTACAGTATTCTCTGCAGGTAACCAGAAGCCACCAGGATGACTCCTTTCCTGCCCACACCTCCCTATCTGTACAGGAAGTTATGGAGCAGCCACACACTGTCATCCTGTACCCGTCACCCTGTGGTTGAGCCTTCATGGGTATTTCTTACTCTGTGTCTCTTCTCCAGGTGTTATTAGAATTCCCTGGAAGGAAGGACAATGTGGTTTTTCTCTATTTGTACTCCTAGCACTTAGCACAAAGTAAAGGCTTAATAATGGCTTTTCATCATTCATTCCATGTGCTCTCTCTCTAACCTTGTATAAGGAATCATCACAATACAATGACATGTGGAATCCAAGTACTTTTTGATGCATAGAATTATTTAAAATGACCACAAAACATTCTTTAAGTACATTAGTCATCGACATCATCTGACTTATACTTTGGCCAAACACACAAAATAATCAATTAGTCAAAAAGCACTTAGTTAATTCCTAACATTTGCTTCATTATTCTCGTAGGTATAGGAAGGGATACAGAAGTTCTTGTCCTCAAAAAGCTTACAATTCAGTTGGAGAAACAAGAACAAAACTCATAAAGCAACATCAAATATGAGAACATTACTTACTGTAGCATATGGTGAAATACTAAACTGTCTTATGGTCTTACCATGGAAAGGTGGCGGTGTGTAGCTGGCCTTCGTGTCAGGAAGGTGGGTTCCAGTCCCACCCCTAGACAAGAGCGCTGCTTGGGGAACTTGCAGGGATCACTGGGTTCAGAAGAGATGATGACAGAATTTTCTCACCAAGATCACCTTATATGGAGGAAATCACAATCCCCAAATTCTATTGTTTAGACTCCAACTGATCTGGGAGTTTAATGAACTAATCAAGCCGAGTTTAAGTAATTATGGGCAATCCAACACTTATTGAGAAACTACTATGTGTAAGGTACCCCATCAGTTGCTGGGGATGGATACAAAGAAGGAGAAGTCGAGGTCCCTAGATAATGAGGCACAAAGCCACTCAGACAGGCTGAGAAGGACGTGACAAGAAGGTCAGACTTTATACAAAAGATCAGACTTGAGCAGGGCCTCTTGGGATTGAATAAACACTATTTCACAAAACATACAGCACTCTTACCATTGTAGGTTACTTACTGAGGGTACAGATGCAGCAATGGGAATCATCAGCAAAGATATTCCACGAATAAAATGTGTGACATACTTCTGAAAGCGGGACTTTTCAAATTTCTGCGATGCAAAAATCTGAAGGGGAAGAAAACACATCACTAGACCTAAAATATATAAAATAAAATCAGATAAATTTTGACTAAAAATTGGATTTTGCACCTTGTAAGGTCAGTAAAGTTTTAAAACCTGAACTCAATCCTTTGAGAAATCTGTCATTACAGAAAATATGTTCAATTAGCCATCCCTCTACTTAAAACTTTATTAAACAGTCATCTGTAATTTCTAAACAGAAGACCTCGACTTGCTACTGATAAGGGAGAAACTATGCCCTCTAAAAGAAGCTCACGATTTTTAGAGAATGAAAAGGGCCTCACTCCTGCCAGAGTACCACTGAGGACACAGTAGGAAGCTGGTCACAAATACGCTTATGTGATCAAAAAACAAAATCATTAGCATGTATTTGCTTCAGTGACCCCCTATTCTTTCTCACACTCAGTCTCTTTCTTACCCACCCATCTATGCTTTCATCCACATTCTTCAATAATGGCAGATACTCAAAAAAAGCCCATTACTGTGTCCATGCAGGCAACCAGCCCTGCCTAAGGCTGTGTCAGTGTCTGCAGAAAAGATTTAAGGGTGACAGGGATATGCCTAGGTGGAAAAGCACACAGTCCTTCACTTATGATTAGGGGCTGTGAAGCAAGGCCTGGGGAGCCACTGGGTGATTTAATCTGTGTGAGTGCTAACTTATGATGATCTTCTGTGCAGTCTGTAAGGAACTCTTGGGGAAGGGGGGTTGGAGGGTAGGGTAATCTCTATCTACTTCTATCTAGTATGTGGAGCTACATAAACATGTAAGGGATTAGTTACCATTTCATTTAGCTGAAATAATGAATACAAGTTTAATTCTTTCCCCAAACCTGGATCATAAGGGAATAATACTCATTATTTTTTTAGACGTTTACTTTTATTCTTGAGTTGCTTTTCATCCAAGTGTTATAACTGACTGTATTAACTGTGTCCTAAATGTACAAATATACATTTTGTGCATGTGGGTAACCACTTCACAATCTAACTGCTATGTTGTAACAGTTGTTATGTGTGTGCAGAAACCTGACAACTGATCTGTTTGATTTATCTTTATTAGGGGTTTCAGTAAAGGAACTGGCCAGGTAAAAAGAGACTAATGACCTTTGAAGACTTAAAAATGGTTATGATATACAGGAACTGGGGTATAGAAACTCATCTTGCCCTACTAGAAAGTTAGGGGGTCAATGGGGGAGGATATAAGGGAGAACAGATTGGGAGAAGGGGTATTCAGTAGGCTCGCTATTTTGGGGTGGGCGTAGGGGAAAGACAGGGAGAAAAAATTGTAACTCAAAATCTTGTGGAAATGAATGCTGAAAACAAAAAATAAATAATTTTTTTTTTAAAAAAAGGAAAAGTATCTCAACACCCAGTAGAGCATGTAGCTGAAATTTTCTTATGCAGAGATGTTCATGTAATTGGGAAAAAAATTTGCTCGTAGTGTTTCATTCTCTTTTCACCTGCCTATAAAATCTGTTTATGAAAAAAAAAAATATATATATATATATATATACACACACACACATATATATAAAAATATGTATATTCCTCAAAACTGTTCTATAATACAATGGCAACATATGGCAGAGAGATCACATTTAAAACGTGTAGTTTCTTCTATATACACACACCTTCATCAGTGCAGTATATAAATAAACTGCCTGAATATCTACAAACATGCTCAGATCTTGTCGTTTTTTTTAAAAGATCTTTCTAATCTTAGAATAAAAGTGTTCCCTGATCCTTTGGCCCATCTCAGCTTCCTTAGTATCCCCCTGAAACAGGGCTTCTACCACCCTTATGCTACTAAAACTGCTTTCTCCAAGGTCACCTGCAAAAGAATTCCTAAGCCCAGCAGCCGTGTTGGCTTCTCTGGGCCTGAAGCTGGGGGTCACCCACTCACCCACAATCTTGTGCAACCTCGCTCACACTCTCACCCACTTTTTCCTTTCCTAACTCTCTGATGTGGGTGTTTCTCTAGGTCTGCCTTCTCTCTTCACCCTCTGCCTCTGAAATGTCAACGTACTGCAATGGCTCCAATGACTACCTTTATGAACACGACTCTCCCATTCACAGGTCCAGTCCTGAACTCTCGCGTGCTGACCTCTGGTCTCCAACAACACACATAGGGTGACACCCCTAGACCTAGGAGGGGTCTCAGAGGCCCCCTCATCCAACCCCCTCATTTTCCAGGTGTGAAAACTAAAGCCAAATAAGATTCAGCTACTTGCCCAAGGTTACCCAGGGAAAAAACATCAGAGGCAGGATTTGAACCCAAACCATTTGAACCGCCGGCCTCTAGAGTCAATATTCCACAATGCCACTCGTACCCACCTAGATGCCCAACCACTGCTTCACAATGAGCTTGTGATCACTGGACTATGGACCCGAGTGCTTTCCACACCCCACTCCCAACAATTCCACAAGAAAGCAGAGGAAGAGTGAGGGGCCCTGACTAGCTCTGGGTCACACAGGTAAGATTTGCACCTGTGTCTTCTTCCTTATTTCAAATTTCAGTCCATGCCCCTAATGACTGTGTCTCACTCGACACCCGTCCCCCACATCCTGCTGCGCTACCACAGTGGCTTTGTAGGAGGACACCATCGTCCCTCTTTAATCTCCTGCTGTTTTCTCTAAGATATCGTTTCCCATTCATACAAACTAGCCAGCCAGACCTCCCTCAGTCTGGCATTCACTCTCTTTCCTCTGCCTGGAGCTCAGGCCCTGCCCTCCTAAGCAAGGCCTCGGTGCCTCTTCTCATGACTCGGCATTTACCCCTCTGGGGGCATGTGAGGAAGGACCTCGTCGGCCAGGCCTATTTCACACTGTCTCTGTATCCCCAATATCTACACACACTTCAGATGAGGCTGTAAACTCTGTAAGTAATCTTGTGAACTTGAAAGTACTAGAGAAATGTGAGCTATCACTATTACTGTGCATGGTATAAACATTCCTTTAACTGATGAGACCTACCAATGCTCTCCACGCACATGAATAACTTTCTGCCATCATAACTTTAAATGACTATTTTACCTGCAAACCAAGGCTTTAAAGACGACCGTTACCTGCTTTACCAACCATACACACGAGTGCATGTATGACACAGTTTTCAAGGACCACTTTTCTACTGTTCAACTTGTCCTCAACGTACATTTAACAAAAATAAATCACTCAATCTAAAGAGTTTACCTCCACTATTAATAAATTGAGGATTCCAAATGAGATGGGTAGAATCCATGTGGAATCAAGCATGGTGAGGTCAGGAAACCACAGGACTCCACCTGTTGAAAATTGTTCCCGAATAGAAAATTCTCCTGAAAAAGACATGTTATATTTTTACAAACTGAGAGATTATAATTCTTATGGAAAGCAGAAATAGAGAATATATGAACTGAGGAGCCTAATGATCCCATATTTCCTTTAAACAAGGCTTGCAGATTTTTTTCACTTGACATTCATTCTACAATATTTAATAAGTCTTACAACACTCAAAACAGGTAATATACTTAAAAGAGAGGACAGTAAGGATACATCTGAGGAAGAGAGCACTAAAAACTGGAAGACATATATATACTCTTAGAGCTTTAATTTTAGACTAAGATTATTATTAGCCCACAAGTTGTTTCTTCCTCTTTTACATTTTTTTTGCCTATTTTCCCCCCAGGTTGTAGGACTATGTGAATGTAAAGAGCTTTTTTACCTCATGCTCTTTTTTTCCTCCTCCTTTCTTTCCTAGAAAGTGGAAATTTTTCTGGCCTGGTACAATTTTAACAAAAAAAATTTTTTTCAGTAAGGAATCAGAATTAAAGAACTGATATATCAGTTCTACAATGACTCAACCTATAAAAGAATCACAAAGCTGGAAGACAGCTCAGAAGCTTAGTCCTAAAACTATCTAAACAGGACCCAAACAATGACCAAGTGGACATTGGCCTGGGACCTACTACTAGCGAATCAATGAGAGTCAGAGTGATTTGGGTTTAAGGCATGATCCTTAAGAATGAAATCAAGTCTTAAACCCCAAACTATGTAAAGCCCAAGATGACCTTAGGAGGTTTCAGGGATTAAAATTTACATTCTTTGGCTCAGAGTAAATGTAAATATAGCAACTGTTTTTCTTTTGGCCAGAAACCCCCTCCCAGATTGACTTTTTTCCTTGACTAGGTAAAAGAGGCCATTCTCTGCCACATTTCTTACCTACTCTTACTCACCCAACGGGGGTTGCCTCAAACTGACACCTGTGAAAGACCTTAGCTTAACAAGGCCAAGGTCTCCCACTGTACCCAGGGCCATCTCAGGTCGCCCTGATCTGTATCTGGCCACTGGATCCACATGGCTCTGGAGGAGACAGTGAGGCTGGTGACTCTGCACAGCCCTCCCTCACATAAATCCTATTCACTTGCATGTCATGGCATCATCTCCCTGATGGCACAAACAACAATCTAAACAGGAATACCCTCTGCATCCCTGACAAGTGACCATCCATTCACTATGAGGGCATGTGATATGTAGGAAACCTGCTGCCCCTTTAAACAGTCCATTCCACTTGGGGAATCCACTGATTCTTAGGGGCCTCTCCCTTACTTTCTGTAGCCTCTGGCCACTGCTACTCACTCGTCCTGGCCAGAGTCCACACGGAGTAAGACTAGTTTCTCTTTCCCACAACAGCCCTCCAAATATTTGGAGTCATTTTTAAAGTTTCGTATCATGCTGGTGCAGCCCCCTTCATTTTTCCATCCCCGAGTGTGCTCTGGCTTGTAGACTTCCTTCAGGAAACATGCCACAGAATTAGGCCTAACTCCAAATCTGTTCTGCCCTGATCAGATCAAATCGCACGTCTGCAGTCCCCTTTTCTGGGCATGATGCTTCTTTCACCGAAGCCTAGAAAATCACGCCTTCCTCAGCTCCATGTCACTGCTGCTGCCTGCTGACCAAGGAGGCCCCTAAGCCCTGCAAATATTTTTCTAGCCCCACTATGAGCTGGGCAAAGTGCTTTACAAAACTTCTGTCCTTTGACCCAGCAGAAACCTTGTTAGCTACTCTTATTACTCCTATTGTAGAGAGGAGGAAACAGAGGAGGACAGAAGTAAAGAGGCCTGCTCAGAGTCACCAAGTTGGCAAGCACCTGAGCTTCCTGACTCCCGGCCCGCAGCTCTGTCCTTCAGTCCTAATACCAACTTCTGGGTACCTTCAGGCAACATTTTGTGGGGAGTGACTCAAGCTTCTGAGCGTTATCAATTTATTAAGCAACGCGCAATGCAAAGGGAGGAACCTGCCTCAACTTTGGAACTGGACCCCAAATAAAGAGGATGTTCATACACGAAAAACAAGCAATCAGACTAACTAACAGAAAGAAAACAATAACTAGGATACAAAATTAGGTGATCTGATTCCTAACTGGAGGAAAAATTAGGGACTTTCCAAGTTGGGAAAAAGAGAGGGAAATCAGTGCAATTGCCTAAATTCAAAAAAAGAGGTGTCATAAGACACTGCTCAGATGCTATGACGATACAGATAGAGAACCCTAGAGAATCAAGTAAAAAAACTACTTGAGACAATAAATAAATTTGGCAAAGTTGCAAGATACAAAATAAACCCACATAAATCCTCGGCTTTCCTATATATCTCTAACAAAATCCAACAGCAAGAGATAGAAAGAGAAAGCCTATTTAAAGTTATTGTAGACATTATAAAATATTTGGGAATCTACCTGCCAAAACAAACCCAGTACCTTTATGAATACAACTACAAAACGCTTGTCACACAAATAAAGTGAGATCTAACTAATTGCAAAAACATCAAGTGCTCCTAGCTGGGTCGAGCTAATATAATAAAAATGACAATTTTACCTAAATTAAATTACATAATTAGTGCCATACCAATCAATCTACCAAAACTTACTTTATAGAACCAGAAAAAATAGTGACAAAATTCATTTGGAACAAAAAGTCCAGAATATCAAGACAATTAATGAAGAGAAATGCCAGGGAAGGTGGCCTAGCCACACCAGATTTTAATCTTTATTACATAATAAAGCAGCGGTCCTGAAAACTGCCTGGTACTGGCTGAGAAATAGAATAGTGGATCAATGGAATAGATTGGGTACATGAGACTCAGCAATCCATGACCACAGTAATATACTGTATGATAAACCCAAAGACCCCAGTTTGGGGAAAGTACTCACTATTTGACAAAAACTGCTGGGAAAACTGGAATATAATATGGCAGAAACTGGTCATAGATCATCATCTAACGCTGTATACCAAAATCAAGTCTAAATGGGTGCATGATCTAGGTATAAAGGCTGATAGTGTAAATAATCTGGGGAAGCAAGGGATAGTTTACCTGTCAGATTTATGGAGTAGGGAAGACTTTATGACCAAAGAAGAGTTGGAGAGCATTATAAAATGCAAAATGGATAATATTGATTACATGAAATTGAAAAGTTTCTGTACAAAAAAGCCAATGTAACCAAAATTAAGAGGGAAGTGGAAAATTGGGAAAGAATTGTTACAACCAATGTCTCTGATAAAGGCCTCATTTCTAAAATATACAGGGAATTGAGTCAAATCTATAAGAATACAAGTTATTCCCAAACTGATAAATGGTTAAAGGATATGAATAGGCAGTTTTCAGAAGAAGAAATTAAAGATATCTATAAGCATATGAAAAAATGCTCTAAATCACTAGTGATTAGAGAAATGCAAATCAAAACAACTCTGAGGTACCACATCTCACCAGCCAGATTGGTTAATTGGATAAAACAGGAAAATGACAAATGCTGGAGAGGATATGGAAAAATTGGAACTCTAATGCATTGTTGGTGGAGCTGTGAACTGATACAACCATTCTGGAGGGCAATCTGGAACTATGCCCAAAGGGCTATAAATAATTGCATACCCTTTGATCCAGCAATACCACCTCTAGGGTCGTATCCCAAAATGATCATAGAAGTGGGAGGAAGACTCGTATGTACAAAAATATTTATAGCAGCTCTTTCTGTGGCGGCAAAGAATTGGAAATTAAGGGGATGGCCATCCATTGGGGAATGGCTAAACAAGTTGAGGTATATGAATGTAATGGGATAATACTATTGTGCTAACAGAAACGGGGAGCAGATGGACTTCATCTTTTCCTGGAGAGGCTTATACACACTGATGCTGATTGTGATGAGCAGAACCAGGAGAAATCTGTACACAATGACAGACACAACGTATGTGTGACGACCAACCTTGGTAAACAGGACTCTTCTCAGCAATGCAGGGTTATAAGACAACTCCAAAACACTCATCTACATTCAGAGAAAAAACAAAGTCTGAATGCAGACTGAAGCAAACTATCTGCATTCTTTCTTTTCCTTGTTTGGTTTTGTTTCATCTTTTCCTATTAGAATCCTTCTTTATAACCTGACTAATGCCTAATGTGAAAGTATTTGCAGACCCTACACTTCATGGCATGCCACCATGGGCCCGGGGGGATTGGGGGGGGAGAACGGGGAGGGAATCTGAAATTCAAGAGAGTGAATCTCGTAAACCAAAATTAAAAAAAAAGAGAAAACTCCCTTTTGGTTTTCTCTAGATATCTTTATACCACTGCTCCCTTCTAGCTGGTGCAAAAACAAAAAAGCCCTGCTTTAGGCACATGCATACTTTAGAAATTTAGAAATATCTTATGTGACCAAAGAGATACGAGAATTAATACTGATAAAACATACAATAAACAATGTTATTACTTTTCATCATAAAATTGAAACAAGAAAACAAATTTTTGGTAAAATCAAAGAGGAAAAAGTACTTTGAGGGAAATCATGTTTTTTAAATGATCACCTTCTGAATTCGATATCCCTTGACTGAAGTTCCGTAGGGCAACAGACATAAAGACCCACATTGGTATCTGAATCCATACCAGCAGAGTGGCTTTGAATGGGTGACAATTATCCCGCACATACAGCTCTGAAACAATCCTCCTCATGTTGCTGAGGTAAACAAGCCTGAATGAAGGAGAGAGGAGAGGAAGAAAAAGTCTGTCTCCCCACCAAAGTCATTTAAAATTAATTTTTAAAAAACTTCTGTAATAAACAACACTGAAAGTTAGCATCTCACAGCCAGAGTATAAACTAAGCAGAGGCTACGTAGTTTTCTAGTCTTCTATTACCATAAGCTTCATAAAGGGCCATCCAAGAAAATGTCAACTAAGAAATTTCTTTTTTAAATCTTTAATAATCCATTTGATTTACATCAAAGTTTATTAGTAACCCATTATAATCGATGCGAATATGTAACTTGAATGTGAAGACCCCTTTTTGTATTGGCAAGTAAGCAGGTACTTAACACCTTGTTTCAAGTTAAGCAAAGGTAGCAGGTACTTAGCACTTAGTAACTGATCAACTCTGTTGGGGAAACAGAAGGAATGAACTCCTGTCTCCTGTTGCTCACTGTACAGGAAGGGGTTGGCTGAAACAGGAAGCTAATGCTGTGTGTATATAAGGAAAAGCCCCAGGGGGGCACAGTCAGAATTTCTTGTGACAGGAATGTGGAGGCTGAACAGCTGCTGGTGAGAACTGAGAACCCAGTCAGATCCTGGAGCAAGCCAGGGGGCTGAGGAGGAGCCACTGCACTGCCCCTGCCCCCACCACCCCATAAGGTGATTCTGTTTTTTTGAATGAGTCGCAAGAAGACTGAGATAACATGAACGGGCTGCTAAGACTTTGTGGCTTGGTTGAGCCTTGAATTCCCAGGAACAGAAGGATTTGAAATGGACTGGACACTGTTAGCTCTGATACAGAGCAAGAACTGCACAGAGAACTGGAAAAGGACCTGAGAGCTGTCTGCCTCTGAATCCAGGTGACTGCTTGGTGGATTCAGGTAGGAGCTATGACCATGGAAGGGGATGCAGGGAATCTGAGAGACCACCCCAAGTCAAGCTGAAAGAAGACTTTACTTGGTTACTATACACTGACTGAGGAATTGTAAATTTACTAGT
>JAQQSW010006964.1:0-13822 GCA_028646575.1 Pseudocheirus occidentalis | reverse complement strand
GGGGGACATCGACATCAGATTTATGAAGATGTAATTATTCCTATCTGTCCAACACATATCATTACATGGTTGTTTTTTCCCTGAGAAGCATTCCTAAAACTAGATGGGAATATGAGATGCTTATAATTGCTGTCTATCGTTTTTCCATTTCTTAATAGGAGCCCTGCAGAGAAACTACAAGTACAGACCTGGTATAAGGGTGATTGTCAGCAAAGTCATGCCCTCTTTCATTATTTGTTTCTTTCCAGGACTGGGTGTCTTTTCCCCACCTGATAAGATTTTTCTATGAAAGCAAGATCATTTTGTGTTTTCAAAGAATGCTCTAATTTGAGATCAAAATGAGCATCTGTGTGCCAGGTACATAAAATGTGAATAGTGAGTAAAATGAGTATAGACCGCTACACACGATCCCCCAAATATAATGGGGTTCTGGTATGGTCAGTGGCATAGGGTAGCAATCCATCATTGTAACACAGTACCATTATTATTCTAGGTACAAAACATATGTAAGAGAACATACAAATACATACACACATCAGCATGTACATGGATATATATGTGCACTTAGCTTCATTTATACATCTATATCTATCTAGATCTCTATCACCCCTCACATGAGGGGTGCACATTCTATGCACATTCACTCCTTGGGTTGGTCTGCCCACTCCAATCTGCTCTCATACTACTAGGCTACAACCATGCAATTGCCCTGAGACTGTCTCAAAGACCTAGATTTAAGCCTATTGAAGAAAAATGAACTTGTACTCATCACTCTAACTCCCAAGCCCACAGGCAACATGTTTTCTATCTATACAACAAGTTATTCATAAAATAATACACTCACACAACACATGATATTTACACAACCAGCTACTCACAGTAATGTTGAGTTTATATCTTAAGCACAGCCATTTGCCTAACAAAATGGCAAAAGAAATAATATCCTAGACACTAACATATTAAAGTCAATACATGAATAAAGAAATTGATAAGGATACACATATAAATCTGGATCACGTTGTCCCTGCAATGCACTCAGTAACTATAGTACACATTTATGGAATGAGGCTGGGAGGATAAATAATCATGTATCTAGAGTAACTCACAACCCTGGGCTACTGGCTTTAATGTTATTTATTCATTCATTTACACCACACCAAGATGCTTCTCTGCCCCTTGCTTTACTGTAAGTCCATACTACTATTTATCTGGCTTAATTTTCTCTTAGCTACTTGAATATAGCATTCACAAACTATTGCAATGTATAATTCATTTTAAAAAGACTTTTAGAAAGCGTTACCTCTTAATTCAAATAGCATTTCACTCTAAGCCAAAGAACTGCAAAGTTCATCATTCTGGTCAGAGTAAGCAATTATCTAGTTATACCTGGATGTTGCAGCATCCCATAAGAATGAAACTCCCAGAAACTTAGGTTATGTTGACTCTTTAGCCAGGCAGATAAAGCTAGATAACCCATCAGAACACAGGGTAGTAGCAAAGCCCCCCTCTCCTTTTTCTTCTTAAACCAGAGGTAGAAGCAGAGAACAATGGTTAAAAGTCTCACTTCTTTCCACCTAGTAGGTGGCTCTGAAGGGCAAAAGGCATTACTGAAGCTCATGACCCATGAATTCAATTCTCTCTCCTCCCAATCAGGAATCACTCAATTGAAGCCTTCTGTTGGCTGACTGCGTGTAACCACCATTTATACTACGGAGCGTTTTTTTCAGCACTTCTGCTGAATCTTCAGTTTTTCCTCTTAGATTCTGTCTAATTCTCTCCATTTCCTAGACCTGATTCTTGTCTAGTCCAATGATTTAAGAAGAATCTTCTGACTTCTGGGTTATGTGAGAACAAGAAAGAGTATTAGATATTTCTTTTATATATATATACATATATATATATACGTATGTATATATATATATATGTATATTACCTCTCAAACCTCTTAGATATATAGCTAGTATGCTACATGGAAAAATGGATTGTGTGGCTGACCTGGAGTCAGGAAAACCTGAATTCAAATGCAGCCTATGCAACCTCAGGCAAGTCACTTAACCTCTGTTTCTCTCAGCTTCCTCCCTTATGAAATGTGGATTATAATAGCACCTACCTTTCACTGTTGTTGTGAGTTCAAATGAGATAATATTTGTCAAGTGCCATAGTAGAAACTATATCAAGATTAACTAATATTAGCTATCATTGGTGCAAAAGAAAATGCAATTTCAGCTTTCTCCCAGGTCTATGACACCATGAACTAAATTGAGCTAACAACCCAATAGACTTAAAATAGAGAAAGATGATCCCTAACACATTCACTCAGTGCATGTGCACACACCCACACACACACATACACATGCACACACACATACAATAGGCCAGGTGCATGCACACCCACCCACATGCACACATACACACACACACATATACAGTAGGCCAGGTGCACCATTCCAAATAGTTCTAATTTTTACATTACCAAGGAACTTTTAGTTTAAGCCTGATTGTAGGCTAGATTTACTAATCCAGCACTCCTTACCTGTCCTTGACTTTAGTGTTCTTGCACATTTATGCAGGAATTTAGAGATCATATAGTCCTTTTAGGATTGTATGATCTATGTGGGAAGGAGGGATGGATATATTTAATTTCAAAAGACTTTAAAAGGTGTCTAGTCCAAGCCCCCTATTCTATAGATTTCTCTATCCATATCCATATCCCTATCATCTCTATATCTGCTACTGCCTCTGGGATCAAATACAAAATGTCTATTTGTCATTCAGAGCCCTTTATAACCTAATTTCCTCCTACCTTTCCAGGGTTTTTTATACCTTACTCCCCAACATATATTCTTCAATCCAGTGACACTGGCTTCCTTACTGTGACATATGGCAGTACTGTACAAGCCAATTCATGGACTTGGAATAGAACTTAACTCTGCCCCATGAATCTTCCCACTTCAAAACCCCTCCTCCCCCTGCCAAGGAAAGCCAAAAGTCAGAAGGATGCTCTGCTTCAGAAGGTAACCTGATAGCACACTGCACTGCAACAGTGCTTATTCAGAGAACTGAGGAATAAAGGAAGCTGCGGCAGGATTCTAGTGTGTGCCTGTAACTCCACCAGTCTTAAAAACAGGGAGGGACTAGCGTTCAGTGGTGTCTAGTTCAGTCCCCAAAAAGTCACTTGGGGCAGAAGGCAAGGCTTATGAAACATGAATTGTCAAGAGTGTGAGAAAGCCGAGACACCTTTGAAGTTCAACCACCAGGGAAACTATAATGAAAGGTGGGGTCAGGAAGCAAGTGATAAAATGTCAGAAGGAAAAAAGAAAGGCTGAAATTACCAAAAATCTCTAGAAGAAGGAAACTCAGTTAAAGCTCTTGAGCACATGCAGATAAATCAACAAGAAATATATTCATAACAGAAGGGAATAAGGCCTCCAGATCATCTGAACATTCAGACATCTATGAATAACTATTGGAAGATAAAGGAGAAAAAAAATGAATACCTGATGAGACTGAGGACCCTGTGGATGCCTAAGAGAGCATGGATCTACAGCAGGCTTTTCCCGAATGGTTTAAGAGAAAAATAAAGAGTTGTGAAAGTAGAATATATGTCTTGCACAGCAGAAATACTCAGCAAAATAAAGGAGAAAAATGTGAATCCATAGTAGAAAATCTCACCAAAGAAATAAAAAAGAAAACTGGGACTCCAAAGATTCCAAAGACTATCTGGAAGCAAAGCAAAAAGCATTAACATTAAAAGAAAACAATCTCTACATAAGCAAAACATAATGATCCCATATATAGGTGAATAAACAATTTAAAGCTTATAGATCTCTGAGAATAACCCAGCAAGTCAAAAAATCTGAATACCATGATGCAAGAAATAATGCAACAATTTTGTCTAAAGCTGAATAAAGAAGACAAGGTACCAACTGAAAACATTCACAGATTGCATGGGGTGGGGGGAGAGGAGAGGGAAACACATATACTGCAAAGTCCAAGACAAATAATTGTTCAACTGAACAATTTCAATGACAAATAACAAATTTGTCAAGCAATAGGAGCAAGAATTTCAAATATAAAGAAAAAGTACAACAAGACTATTCTGAACCCACCAGAAACCACAGGAAGAAATGGAATGATGTGTTCCAAAGAGTAAAGGAGTCCAAAATGCAAATCAAGGTGATTTATTCTGAAAAACTGAACCTAAACAATAATGAAAAAAGATAGACATTCCATAAAAAGAGACATTTGATTAATTCTTGGTAAGAAAGCAAACCTGAGTAGACTTTTGGCTTTACAAATACTCTGCATGATATAAATACAAAAAAGGTAGAAAAATATAGCAACCAAGGTAATGAAGTAAGTTACCCCAACCCCTCAAAAGAAAAAAAAATCCTAAAAATATAAGACACTTAAGGAGTTAACAATAACAAATTAAGGGGGGAGGGGCAGGTGGTGCTGTGAATAGAGCACTGGACCACACAACATAAAAACTAGCTGTGTGACCTTGGGCAAGTCACTTAACCCCAACTGCTCTCCAAAAAAAAGGCAAAAAGAAAAATAACAAATTGACAAAAGAGAAACCTTTAAGAGACATCTTTCCATAAGTACACAAAGAGACAAGAGTGAAAGTAGAAATGGAATAAAACTAATGATGGAGGAACAGGTCTAACTGAACAAGCTATTCTGCTAACACTCTTTAAGAATAGGAAAAAAAATCAGTATGTAGGCTTCTATACAAATTTTGCTTGAGCAGAATAAAAGTGATGTTCAGAAATAATTTTGCCATTTTTAAAAAGTGTTGTGAATTTGGAAAGCAGTTCATATGAACTCGGTGTGTATGGTAGAAAGAATCCAGAGTACTGACATCTGAGTTGGGAGTCTCATATTTATTTATTAGCTATGTACCCATAGGTAAATCATAAACTCTCTGAGTTCTAGTTTTCTCATTTGGAAATTAGGAATACTACTACCAGTACCTTCAAAATTTACAAATTTCACTTGACTAGAGTGTTTAGTAAATTTTTGAGACACAAACCTCCCAATACCCCATCCACCTACAGGTGAATTAATGTTGATTTTTGTTTTGTTTTGTTTATAGGACTAAATTGAAGACTGGGAATACATATAAAAAGGGGGAGAAGAGGAATAGGATAGATGGGTATATGTGATGCAGCTTAATCAAGTCAAAAGTTAATAAAGTAGGAGAAATAATTGCAATAATATCTCAGGACAAAGAGGGCTTAGAGGAGAATAGGTGAGGTGACAAAGGGAAGGATAAAAAAAGAAAGAAAGGGAAAACTCTCAATTTAGTGATGGGAGGGGGTCCTACTGAAGAAGGTTCTCATGGCGGGGAAAGTGAGATTCTATAATGGGAGATAAGGACCTTATGAGATTTGATACTTAGAGAGATCACTCATCCTGACTCAGGACAAAATAGAATCAAAATCCTGAGGTAAAGGAGACAACCTGATACTGAGAAAGAAAGGTAGAAAGGCACTTCCTAGCCCAGAAGGAAGAATGGGAGAACATGGACCCAAGGAGATGTCTTGGCAAATGGGAAAGAAATTATAATGGGGAGAATAAGGAGTTAGAAACAGCAACAATAAGGGGCATCAGGAAATTTCTACCATGTGCAATATCCTCTCCATCACCTGTAGTAATTGATATATATTTAAAGCACAGAGAAAAAAATAGGCATGGAATAGATAGGGAAATTCTACAAGACAATAACAAAGAAGTTATTTAGAAGAAATTTAAAAGTTATTTATTTAAAGAAGAAATAAATAGAATGATCATGAATCAAAGAATCAAATCTAAAATAGAAAGGGGAGAGAAATACTTAATAAATCAACTCTGCTTGACTCACTGTAAAAGTCACAACTCCTGAAATTTTCCCCATCAAATCCATTGTCATTTTTTTAAATCCTACCTCAGGCTCAGAACAATTATGAGTAAATGAGCTGAGATACCTGAATCTCCTATTTCTCTAAAGACATTGACATTGACATTGACATTGTCCAAAATCTTCTTTTGTGTCTTTGAACCTATTTTTCTCCAAATTTGTATTTCTCCAGTTTTTAATAAATAAAAGTTGCTTCTGTGTCTCTTCAAAACATTATACTATTGACATATAAGCAAGACATAATTTTTGCATAATTCACAGAGATTTGTCTTTATTTATACCAGTTGGCTTTCTGTCTAAAATTGCTTAAATTTCATCTGAAAACTATTTTTCCATATCTTAACTTTTATTAATTATTTTCCTATTCCTTTTAGGCACCTAATCATTTAGCTATAGCAGAGGTAATATCTTATATCCTTTCATAGTTAATATAAAGGTTTTACCTGTGTTATACAAAAATGTTTTTTTTTTAATCCTTTCCAGCACAAAACAGTTTTATTTATTTTAAAGAGACAGCGGACCTTACAAAAGTAAGGAGAAGTGTGTGTTAAATAGTCAGCAGAACCTTCATTCTCCTTAGTTGCTCCTGAGCCATTTCATTCTCTTTGAAACATGTCTGTATCAGAGGTCAGGATATGATAATAACCGGATGCTGAATATCACAGATATGTAGGCTCTGCTTAAGGAAGTATTTCAGTTTAGAATATTCTCAACCTAAAGTGGTTAAAATAGGAAGAACAAAAAACTTTTGGTACCAAAAACTGGTAATCTGTCCAGATAACAGAGGTTTGGGGAGTATTTATACTTTACAATCCAAGTAAAATGTAACAAAAAATGTATATTCAGGCAATAGGTGACAATTATAATGTAGCAGGTATTTGGGACCACATGAGCTGACTCCACATCTTTTTTTCCCCTTCTTATCCTCATGATTCTATTGAATACATGCATAATTAACTTGGTATTTCAAAAGCTAGTTGACTCAATGAAATATGGCAGTATTATCATGATATATTGTGAGATTCTCCCATTCTGCTGATTTTTGGTTATAAAGTATGTAATTAGCTCATGTCATTTTTCATAGTTTCTGAGAGTAAATGACAACATGCATTATGGCATAAAACTAAACATAAAAATGAAAAACTGGAAACAAAAATGCTTGGTTCCTTCATTACCGAGCTCAAGGAGAGTAAAGAACTATTTATGAAATCCTAGTTTTAAAACAGTATAGGTTACTGAAGAGATAAATAAAAACCTTACCTTAAAATGAGAAAGTTAGAGCTAGAAAGGACCAAATAGAAATACTCAGATCCCTTAATTTTACAGTGAGGGAAACTGAGGCCAAGAAAGGGGAATAGAACTTTTCCCTAAAAAAATGAACCTAGATCTCATGGTTTATAAATGAAATTATTTTCTACTACACCATTCTAATAATGGAAAATAAGGCAACTAAAATTTTCCTTATACGTCCTATTTTCTGTACTTAATTATTAGACATTTCAGGTAAGTATCATTTAACAAAATTACGCGTTCTCAGAAGTCATCTGATTACAACTTGTATTCAAATAGGAATCCTTCTACAGTATCCTCAACAATGAATCATCTAGTTAGACAATGTGGAAAGACCTTCAGTGAAAAGTAATCTACTCAACAATAACACAACACAATGTGATATGATGTAATAACAACAGGCCTTAAGTATCTACTGGGGGCAAAATTCTAAGTTTAGTGCTGGCTGAAGAGCAAAAACACCCCTATAGCCACTGCCTTAATTGGAATTCACAGTCTAATAGGTGCATAAGACACAAACACAGATAAATGCCTTACAGTAACATAACAAAAGGCTGTGAGAAACCTACAAGAATAATATCTAAAAGATAGGCTTTGTGTTTGATATATTTTTTAACTGAAAGGTAGAAAATCAACCGATATGGATGAAGAGGCTGTTTCCAAAGGCATTCCACCTGCTTTTGGACAACTCTAATTGTTATAATGTATTTCCTTGTATCCAGTGGAAATCAGCCTCTTTAACTTCTCCCACCAGCTCCTAGCCTAGAAGTTCTCAAGCCAATCAGAGTAAGTCTAATACTTCCTCCATTATGGCAACCCTTCAAATATTTGAAACCAATGATCAATGTGATGGCAGCATCATTTAATTACTGTCATGAACCTCTTTAGGGTTCCCTTTGGTACTTTTTTCCAATCAAAATCCATAACCAGTTACCTAATCACTAAGTATCCTGCCTATTCCATTGTTGCTGTTCAGTTGTTTTCATTCATGTCTTTGAGACTCCATTTGGGGTGTTTTGGGCAAAGGTATTGGAGTAGCTTGCTATATCCTTCTCTAGTTCATTTTACAGACGCAGAAATGGAGAGAAACAGGGCTAAGTGACTTGCCCAGGGTCACACAGCTAGTATCTGAGGTTAGATTTGAACTCATGAAGATGAGTCATCCTGATTCACAAACCCAGTGCTCTATCCTCTGAGCCACCTAGATATGCCACATCCCACATCAGTTCTAAAGCCAATGAAACCCAAGGGGTTTATCAAGGAGAGAATTCTAGTGCAGGGCAGCAGAAGAAGTTCTGATATAGCTAAGGAAAAGTTTAAAATGTCAAAAATTGGCCCCAAACAAGAAGATTCCAAACAATCATCATGTCACTTTTTGTAGTCTTGGGGATTTATCATTAGAACCTCTTAGGAATCCTAGCTTCCTTAATGTTTTTTTTTTCAGCTCAATTCCCATCTGCCTCACAAATTCCATCCTTACCATCCTCTCACTTCCGGTTTCTGGTGTCTTAACCAAAAAACTACCTTGTATTTATTTTGAATTGTTTTTTGTCCGTGTATATTTTCTCTCTTAAAAAATGTAATCTCTTTGACAACAGAGATTTCAGCATAGCATGGTGTTTGGCATATAGTATGTGCTTAAAATATTAACGTTGACTAGTTGTTTGACTGGTTGATTGTCTGATGGAAATCATAAGAATCACAGTCCGAATATGGGTCTTCCATGATTTCATGGGATCTCTGGACCCAGATATAGAGACATCACTTAATAGCTCTATTATGAAAATCATCTTTTTGTGGTTAACTTTGAGAATTCAATGTTCTCATTGCGAGAATTTTCTCTGTTGACAGTTTACAATCCTTCCATTCTTCAATAGACCATTTTCAAGAGTTGCAATAGTTAGATAACAAAACAAAACACCCTTTGCCTAGGGGTCAAATCACTGCTAAAAAATCTCTCCAGACTTAGATAGCTTAGTCCTCAGGGAACAGACTCAAAACCCTAGCCTTCCTACTTAGTAGGATCTCTGCTTCCATTAACATGGACTTCAATTATCCAGGCTCAACTCTCCTACCCAGTGGAGGGCTTCAGTTGGGATTCTGTTCAAATGTACTTAAAATATGACATTCTGGGAAAAGGTGGAGGATTTTTAGGGTAACTGTGGCACAGAAAATACAATGTGAGGCCTGGAGTCAGGAAAACTCATTTTTCCTGAGTTCAAATCTGATCTCAGAGACATTCTAGCTATGTGACCCTGGGCAAGTCACTTAACCTGTTTGCTTCAGTTTCCTCATCTATAAAATGAGCCAGAGAAGGAAATAGAAAACTACTCTGGTATCTTTCCAAAGAAAACCCCAAATGGAGTCATAAAGAGTTAGACACGACTAAAAAAATGACTGAACAAAAGGGATTCTTCCATTGGTTGATGATGGAACTCACCACATTCAATTTTCTAGACAGAAAAGTTTAGAGGATGGGGGATTGGGGAACATTCTGTAGTAATTTAGAAGTGAGCTGCCAACCAAAACAACTGATTGGAAAATGACCATCATGAGGTTTCTATGCAGATCAATTGATTTTATTTTACCTCAGCCTGGCCAGCCTCAAGGTAAAAGAGAAAGAACCAATTTAGGAGGACAAATGGACCCATCCTCCTGATAAATTGTAAACAAACTATTAAAGGTGTGCCTTACTGAAGATATATCAAAAGGAAAGGGCTTTTGACATAATTACTCCCTCAAGCTTGAAGTACTGGAGTCCAGTATATTAGGAGCCTTTTGAATCTAATGAGAGGTTCAGGATGAGTTAGAAAGTTGTTTTCTATTTAATAAAGAAAGGGGAATCACAATTAAATTAATTGATGATTAATCACAATTGAGGATTAAAAAAAAAAGTGACCTGTCATTAGGTGTTTGTATTTATTTAAATTTTTCATCTTATTCCAAGATGGCATTCTTTAATCATTACTGTTAGCTGTTTTAATAAAAGATTATCAGGTTGGTTGGTTTGTTTTTTAATTAAAGCATAACAGCATGAAAGTCTGTAAACATGTTTTTCAGTTAGCAATTTTTATGAGAGAAACCTAGTTGTCTACACCATGAAGTCACATCCCATGACGCAGGTTCAATCTTGAAAAAATGGCCAGTGTGTTCCTTAAGAGGAAACAATACTTTCTGGAGTATTGTAATGTTGGTAATAATAGCTATTAAAGCTTAAAATTGCACTAAAACATTTGGGACACCCTATGTAGTCCTTTATGCTTGACAAAGCACTTTTATCAGCCTTAGCTCTTTTAATCATTACATGAGCTCCATGAGGTTATTATTATTCCAACTTCAGGTAAGTAAAATGACTTACTCATGATCACATAGCTGAAAACTGTCAATAATATTCAAAACCATGCTTTTCCTGAATCCAGATCCAAACCTATGCCCATAGCACCACATTACTCCTGTACTAGCATAGCAGGGAAAATTCCATGGATCATGTATGGAGCTGAACTGAACTCCTCAGGGACATTTCTGGTAGGTCTGACTTAGTGCTGAAAGATTTAGTGCTTTGGAATGACAAAGAAATACACATATTTGTTTTGTTAGATCACATGACTTTAGTAAAAGATGCCTCTGTCAAAGAGAATTGACTAGGAATAACATCAATAGATATTAGAGGGAGAAGCATATTTTCTCTTGCTCTCTCTCTCCCCCTCTCTATCTCCCTCTCCCACTCTTTCTGAGAGAGAAATCCCCTGACAGGAGAAAAGGAGCTCTGTCTAGTCACACCTACAGGGATAGGTGGTCTTCTTATTCATGATAGCAGTCATTTGTACCCCCAGACAAACTAGAATGTAGGCCTCAATCCCCTAACTACCTCTTCCATTTGGTCTTCTTTCCCAGAGTTTAGGTGACTAGGCAGTAATCCTTGACATGGATGTTATTCGTTTGGGGGAAAACCTCATGATTTCCAGTATCTGGAAGCACCCCTCAGTGAACATCTGAAGCTAATACAATGTTTCTTGGAAGAAGATGACCACTAACAGCAGGATGAGTCCATGCCTTGACTCACCTTGCCAGAAGGCATGGACCTTAAGGGAGCTATTTAGGTAATGAAAAGGCAAGGTGAAAGTGAAATGCCCATTCCACACTCCCACTAAATATCCCATGTTTTAATATTTTTGGTATCAATATCCCTTCACCAAAAGAGCTTTTGTTACACAGGTTAGTTACAACTATTGATATTCACAGTTAGAAATGAAAATGTCCTGGCCCTGTTATGATAATAATTTTGATTTTACTAATGACCTGAAAGAGTCTTAGAGTTGCATGAAAGAGCCCCAGACCACTCTTTGAAACATGCCAATCCAACCCAACAAACTAATACTGAGACCCAGAGAACTTAAGTAATTTGATTGTGATCTTACAATTGGTGAGTGGAAAAACTAAAACTATAATCCTAATTTGCTGATTCATGGTCCAAGGGTGTTTCTATTACATCACAAACTTCAAACCAACACAAACTTTCCTGATTAGGTCCAAAGCATTCCACAGATTGGTAGAATTTGAGTAGGAAAGCACTCAGATATCATTCAGTTAAATTCATACTAATCTCATTTCCTTCTATGACATCTCCAGCAGGAAAGGAAGTGTGGCATAGTAGATAAAGAGCTAGTCATGAAGAAACACTAGTTGCATGAACCACAAAATGTCACTTAACCTCTTAATGACATAGGCAAATATAAGTTGCACAACATGTGCCAACATGTGTTGCTAAAGGAGTATCTTAATGTGGGAATTCCCTATCTCATGAAATTAAAGGTCTAGTTCCTGTACAAAGCTTAAAGTTTATTTCCCATATCAATCCAAAAGTCTGCTTAAACTCCCCAGTGAGGGGCGGAGCCAAGATGGCAGAGTAGAAGCACAAACTTGGCATGAGCTCCCACTCCAATCACTTCCAATACATGTAAAAAAATTGATGCTAAACAAATTTTAGAGCAACAGTTCTCAACCTGTGGTCGTGACCCCTTTGGGGGTCAAATGACCCTTTCACGGGGGTCGCTTAAGACCATTGGAAAACACATATTTCCAATGGTCTTAGTAACCAAGACACCGCTCCTCTATCCATCTGTAGGCAGGTCCACCCACACGCAGATGCATACACATATGAGTATTAAAGGGTCGTGGCATTAGGAAGGTTGAGAACCACCGCTTTAGAGCTACAGAACCCATAAAGTGACAGAGAGAAACAAATCTCTGGCTGAAGGAAGCCCAGCAGGCTGACAAGAAGGGTCTATCAAACTGAGCTAGGAACTGATCATAGGCCCTCGTGAGCTGCACAACTCTGGTCCCAGGGCAGCCCCAACAAGCAGCAGCCAGAGCAGACTTCAGGAGAGTGAATCAGTAGCAGCTGTGGTGGTTTCCAGACTTCTCAACCCATAAATGCCAAAGACAAAGTAAAAGGTCAGTGTGGAACTCTGTTGGAACAGGGTGTGTGGCGGGGGGGAACAGAAGAGTGTGATCCAGCCAGTGCCATCAAGGCAAGAAGCTGTGGAGGTGCAGCCATGTTGCTGTGTCAGGAGCTCCTGGCATGCAGAGTATAGGGGGACTGAATGAGCCATTCAGAGGGTAATCACTCTTGCTTCATGCTGCTTGGATCTGGATTGCGGTCTTGTGTGGTGGTCCCAGGGTGTGTGACCAGTGAACCATAGCTTGTGCAGGCTGTAGAGAGGACCCCCTCCTAATAGCTCCACCAGCTACAAAAACCCCAGCAACTTGGTACAAAGCTCTTTCCATTCTGGAAACAGAGTTCTGCCCTTGCAAAGAGCTCAACAGTCAAGTAATTTGCTGCCAATGTGAGCAAGCAGAGGAAGTACAAACAGACCATAGAATCCTTTATGGGGCACAAAAATGATCTAGGCATGGAAGGGAGGAAGGGAGGAAGACATCAAAATCAGAATTCCTGCATCAAAAGCCTCCAAGAAAAATATGTATTGGTTACAGGCCATAGAGGAGATTAAGAAGGATTTTGAAAAATCAAGTGAGAGAAGTGGAAGAAAAATTGGGAAGAGAAATGAGAATGATGAAAGAAAATCATGAAAAGCGAGTCAATAGCCTGCTAAAGGGGACCCAAAAATACACTGAAGAAAACAACACCTTAAAAACAGACTAACTCAAATGGCAAAAGAGGCCCAAAAAGCCAAAGAGGAGAAGAATGCCTTAAAAAGCCAAATTTGCCAAATAGAAAAGGAATTTCAAAAACTCATTGAAGAGAATAACTCCTTCAAAATTAGGTTGGAGCAACTGGAAGGTAATGACTTTATGAGAAATAAAACTACTATAAAACAGATCCAAACAAATTTATCTTTTTTAAATTTATTTTTTATTTGTTTTCTTGTTTACATTATTCATTTTCATTACATTTTTGAATTACACTTTTTCTCACCGTCTTGCCCTTGTCCCAACCCTAAAACAGCAATCCCACTGTAAAGCCCCTCCCCTGCTCTGCTCTCTTATTTTCTGGTAGGGCAGGGAGGGTCTCCCTATCCCAACCCCTGTATATCTTAATTCCTAGTTGCCAGTACTGGATAACTTTGAATTCTAGATTCTTTCGATTCCTCCCTTGTCACCCACCCCCAC
>JAQQSW010006963.1:0-13822 GCA_028646575.1 Pseudocheirus occidentalis | reverse complement strand
TAGCTGAGACTTAAAGGAAGCCAAGTAATTCAAGTGGAAGAGTCAAGGAGAGAGGGATAGAGGGAGAGATTTTCAGGCATGGGGGGAAAGAGGGGTAGCAGGACAGCCACTGAAAATGCATGGAATCTTGAGATGTGGAGTGTCTTGTGTCAAGAAGAACAAAGAGTTCATGAAGTCAACTGCACAACAGCCAGGTGGTTCAGTGGACAGAGTGTCAGTTCCGGAGTCAGAAAGACTCATCTTCCTGAGTTCAAATCTGGGCTCAGACACTTAGTGTGTGACCCTAGGTTAGTTACTTCATCCTGTTTGACTCAGTTTCCTCTTCTATAAAATGAATTGGAGAAGGAAATGGTAAACTACTCCAGTATCTTTACCAAGAAAACACCAAATGCAGTCATGAAGACTTTACTGAACAGTAACAATGAACTCAATTGCAACAATCAAGTTCTTAAATTGTTAAAAGTCATCATTTACATTAATATTATTATATGAAAGAAAAATTGTCTTCCCTGGTTTGGCTCCAATCTGCCTATTGGTACAAGTTTTCCTGAGTTTCTCTGAATTTGTCCCTTTTGTCATTTCTTGTGGTATGATAATTGCATACCACATACCAAAATTTAGTCAGCCATTTCCCCAGTTCATGGAACCCATTTTGTTTCTAGTGCTCTAGTATAAAAAAATTATTTTAAATACTTTTTGTACCATCTTTTTGTACATAAGATCCATCTTGCCTCCACAAAGGCACTCAGATTCAATCTAGCTGAGATTCAATCTGGTCTGCTTGTCAATACAAGCTTCATAAGTATGTAGGCTCCTTAAGAGTCTACCCAATATGGTGAATCTTTAATAAACTTTGTTTGACTTTGGATGAGAAAAGGCTTAAGTTGAATCCATTTGGCAGGACCTGGCATGTCAGCATTTTTGAGCACCCCTAAACCCCAATCCTCAATAGATAGGGAGATTTTGTGCTGGCCCAATCCAGTGCAAAACACAAATATCATTTTCCTATTGCTGTTGCTGACACATGTTACAACACATATGAGAACACACTCATGTATACAGGTATGTGTACATATATGTACATGCATATGCACACATATGTATATGTGCTTATATGTGCATGTGTATATGTACATATACATACACACATATATAGTATACTCAGGAATATCTATCAAGAGAGGGATTCTTTCTGATAGTCTGACCCCCACTGAGTTTATTCTAAATAAATGTTAATCTGCAGCTAGAGAGGAATCTTTGGGAATAGTGAAGGGGGCAGATTCGGTAAACTCTAGCCTCCACACCAAATATGCTCCTGTGAGTTTTTCGAGCACAGGATACCAACATGCGTTAATGAGAGTTACAAGAAATTTTAGAGCCCTAAGTCAGATAATATCTGGGACCACAGACTTCGAATTAGCACCAAACACAGGCAGTCAAAAGAATAAAACACTTAATTAATCTAGCCTGGGGGCATTCTGACTGGTTTTAGTTAGGTGTGTTGACTCATGCCTCTTGCTTATTGGACTAAATAAAGAGCTGTCACAGCCTGCCCTTGTTAAGAAAAGTGGTTGTGTCATCCTTCAGAATGCTTCTAAAATCTGGACTCCCATAAGACAGTCATAATCATCAATGTTTGTGAGATAGGAAGATATCAGAGGTAAAATAAAAGGGCAGTGAGACCTTAGTTGTGCTCATCTGTAGAACAGGGGGTGAGAAGTAGACTATTCTGAGGTATCTTCTTTAAAAAACAAACAAACTTATAATCCTATCTGTCCATGGTAGCAATAGAGAGTCATTGATACTATCAATGATATCACTCGAAACATTGCACTTTTCAGCACTGATTGTGAGGGTGTGAGTTACCCAAACAACCAGGGTTGTTTCACTCTGCTGCTGGCTTAGTCTCTCTGGCCACACAACTTATGTTCTATGCATGTATCTTCCTCTTTCTCCTTGTTTGTAGTGTGGTATTCATTCTTCATTTTGTTCATGGTGTTAGGAAGGAATAGGGGTAAGAAGAATCTTTTGTTATTTTACTATGCTGTTTGATTAAATTTTAAAAAAAAATATTTTCTATTTGTTTTTAAATAGCTTGTTTTGTATATACTTGTTTGCATGTTGTCTCCCCCCTCCCATTAGACTGTAAGCTCCTTGAGGGGGTAAGGAAAGTCTTCTTTTGTCTCTGCTTCCTCAATGCTTAGCACAGTATCTTGAATGCAGAGAAGGCATTTAACATGTGCTTACAGAATTGAAGTAAACCTTTCAATATGATGATGTTATTGGAATAGCCAAGTGGGTTCTTCAAAGTCCACAAGAAGGCCTCAAGTCAGACTTTAGACCCCATTATACAAAATGGATGTAGATGCTTATTACATGATCCAGGTGAACAGGATAGGATGGTGTCCATGACTCAGAAGAAGCCTGTAAGGGGAGTGTGAGCTTCTTAATATTCTCAGTGAGACTAAACTCAGAAACCATTTTTTGCACCCCCCTGGTGGTTGTTCTAGGGCTTGCTAAAAACCAAAGGGGTTGGGAGATTCTTTGGGCATGTTGGTTTCTAGTTATGGGACACTTTTTTTAAAATGTGGAAGCACTTACACTCTGGCTATGAGTAATCTTATAAAGTGTAAAGGTCTTAATTTGGAATATGCTTCTTTTCTCTTTTGTCAGAAGATTATTAGGTTGGGAGGACTCAGGAAGACAAAAGGCCAAGGCAGTAGATATGTATCCATTTTGTGTATTTATTGTTAATTAAGCTGACTGAACTCTAATGTAGGCAGTCTCCAGGGTCTTTTTTTCTTTTTCTGTCACCTTTCTGTTGGTTGGCTTCTTTTAATCTTGTTTCTGATGGAACTTCAGTTTCTTGATGGTCTTTGAACTGGATGATCTTTCATCACGATGGGGATTGGGGAGTTGAGCACTTATATATTTCAGTGGTGTTTGTGGTGGTAAGTGGAGGTGACATTCAAAAGTTGCTAGACCCAAGAAAAGGTGGGGTAGATGGAAGCTTTCTTCTATTGCAGTAATAGTAGGTAGTACAAACATGGATGTAGCCTAGAAAGAGAAACATGTAGAATAGTTTGAATACCATGACACTCAATTTACCTTCTTAGATGGAAGAGACCTTCCAGGGAGGAGGAGAAGGATGGGTGAGGCCATACCTTATGTTTTTTTTTTTTTTTGGTCTTGTGATTCCATCAGTATGGGGAACCTCCTCATGTAAACTCTCTATGAATATAGATCTAAACTCTCTGTTACTTATATAAGTGAGCACATCAGTGACTTACAAGAGAGATAGTCCTTACGAGAACTGATCCTTTCATATTCTCTCCTTTACTCAACATACTGAACCAGAATAATTTGTAATATAAAAGAGGAAAAAGGGAATTTTCCTTATTATATGATCACTCCTCTAATTTCCATACATTAAAATGTGCTAGTCTAGCTCCCATCTAATCCAACCTCTTTTTAATTCTCCAAACTGATACACCTGGTCAAAATGTGTTTTGATTTCAAGGAACTTGGGGTTCTTCCTTAGAGAGACCATTCTTTCCCTTGACCTTGCAAACTTACCCATCCTTTCCTTAAGCTGGTTACAATGCCTCTTCCTGACGTTCCTCATTCAAGGACACTTTCCTTGTTTTTCTCAGCATTCTCTTGGGCATCCTGCCATGTTCCTGTGTGCTTGATTGTTTGGCTTATTGAACCTGCAGTAGATACATTTTCTTCGGAGGATCCAGTCCTACACGGGTGCTAACCCTGATGTTATTGAGTCAGTGAATCAGGGAGGTCCCTCTCTAGCTATTTATAGGGCAAAGTCATCACCCTGCCCAGTAATGGTTATGTTGTCATAGCACATCCTCTATTGTCCTGAATCTCTCATTTTTCTGCTGCCCTTACACCTTCCTCTCTAGGGAAATATTCATATGCTGTGAGAGGAAGCTTTAAATTGCTGTGGAGATCCTGTAAGCTCATTAGTAACACAGTCACTAATCATAATGATATAAATAATCACCATTTCCATTTTCAGATCACTTTATGGCTTACATAGAGCTTTCATTCATTATCTTACTTGACATTCAAAATAAATCTATGAGGTGGGTGATACAGCAGTTGAGGCTTAAACATGTAAAGTGATTATGATCACACTGTAAATATTAGTGGTAGAACCAAAATGTCAATTTAGAGGATTGTAAGACCTGAAAAAATGAGGCACTAGATTGTGTTCTGACACAACCTTCCATTCCACATTTCTCTTCCTCTCTGTAGTATTTCTTGTCTTTCTCTGTTTTTGTCTCTCTGTTTCTATTTCTGTCTCTGTCTTCATCTTTGTCTCTCAAACCCACATACTTTTTGATTGATGATCTTTTTTCTTACTTTAAATTTTTCCGTACTTTGTTTTTTGACATAATAAATCCTTCTCAACAAACATTCAGAGAAGATGTTTTTGCAGAGAGAAAATAGCTTGACTATTGTTGATAAACAGAGAGTTCTGTGTTCTTTAACTTTGGTATTATGGTACTAAAATTGATTGGCTATTATAATTACCCAGAGTCATGTTGCCTCTCCATGTTGACTTTATTTACATTGATGTAGTCTTTGTGTATGTTATTGCCTTGACTCTGCTTTCCTCAGATCACGTCACTTCCCATATTTCTCTGAATTCCTCATATTTGTCATTTCATCCAGTCCAGTTACAGTTCACTGTGTTCATATGCTATATAATTTGTTCATTCTCCAATCAGTGGGCATGCATTTGGTTTTCATGGAACTTCATGATCTTTGTCATGAACAATGTTTCTATGAGCATCTTTGCACGCCTTTTCTTGTTTTCATTAACCTCCTTGGAGTATATTCCCTAGTATCCCCAGCATTTAACACAGTGCCTGGCACATGGCAGATGCTTAATAAATGTTTATTGAATGACTGATTGGATAATAAGATCATACCTGTAGAGTTGGAAGGAGCCTTAGACACCATTCAGTTCAACCTCTCATTTTATGGTTGAGGAAACTAGTGCACAGAGAAGTTAGGAACTTCTCCACAGGGTTGTGCAGCAAGTGTTAGAGGTGGGATGTGAGAAGATAGTGGGCTGATAGGAAGCAACACAGGCAAACTCTTCTCCACAAACACCTTCTAACTAGAAAATACTATAAAATATCCGAGACTGAATCCTGATAGGGAAATCCAGAAAAAGTCCTAGGTCCTTTATCTGGTCCAGGGATACAGAGGTGGGGAAGTCTTTGGACTAGAGACAGGAGCATGATGCATTCAAAGCAGCATTCTGGATCTCATAGGCTGGGCAACAATAGGTCCCTGCCCAAGCTCCACTTAATGGTTGTTTTTTGGGCTTTCCTGACTCAGAGTGAATGCCAATATTAACTTTCTTTTTTAGTCAGCAATCCTGAGGGTTTTGCCCTCCCAGTTTTATTATTGTTATTGTTATTGTTATTATTATTATTAAAGGACCATCCCTTGACTCACTTCTTAAGAGACCTATTCACTGAATGGGCATTGCCTCACTCAAAGAGAGAACGTGGAAAGACCTTAGCTTAAAAAGTTCAAGGTCTCCCACTACATCCTAGGCCATCTCCAGTTGTCCCACCAGATAGCTGGCCACTGGATCCAGATAGCTCTGGAGGAGAAAGTGAGGCTGGTGACTTTGTACAGCTCTCCCTCGCTCAAATCAAAGTCAATAATAAATCATGTCATCATCTCCCTGATGTCACAGTCCTCTTTGAGAATGAAGGACAAACCAAAACACAACCAACACCAAGGAAATGGCTCTACACTAGGGCAAGATGAGGTTTCAAAACCATACTGAGATATTTCTCAGACCCCCACTAGAGCACTGCAATGGGATTGACAGCTTTGTCACCCGCTGTCCAGTCTTAGGTCACAGATCTAGGGCAAAGGGAAAAAAGAACTTATATAAGGCAGTGATATTCTTGGGTAGGGAAGCCCTGGGCAGTGAATGAAACCATGGCTCAGACCTCAAGCACAAAGCAATGTCTCACTCCCAGCATCTACCCTGGCCTTTAAGAGGTGGTAACCAGGGTTGGAATCCCAGGCTACAATTCTGAATCATCAAAGTTTTTCACTTGACTTATAAGGTGGAGTCTAGCAGTGGTCTCTTACTCAGACTCCAGCCCAGGTCAGTAACTTGGAGAGGTCAGACTAGGGTAGAAGCAGGGGATCCTAGATCAGATGACTTTGCTCTGAAAACTTGAGTCTCTGAGGTCCTAGCATAGCACAGAACTCAATATCACAAGTAAGAAGGACTAGAACAGTTCAGACCTTTCTTCCAGAAGTGCTATAGAGTCTAGCCCTAACTTCAGATCCCTGGAAGGAAGGACATATATAAAAAAAGAACTTTGCCGTAATGTGCTATGATGGTGGCAAAGATGTTCAAGATCCAAATGCAGAAGAGAATGACTCCAAAACATTTATAAGCATTTCCTCAGAGAATAACACAGCTTGGGTACAAGCTCAGCTAGAAATCTGTATATGGATGTCATGGTAAACCCTTAGGCCTAACTCTTTGTGTTTTAAATAGAATACTGTTGTGCTGAACATCAATGTAGAAACAAGAATTCCAGAGGACTAACGATGGAACATGTTACATACATCTTGATAAAGAGGTGAAGAATTTAGAATGAAGGATGAAACTAATTTTTCTAGGACATGGTCAATGTGGGGTTTTCTTTTGATTGACTATACATGTCTTTAATGGACTTTGGTATTCTTGTGTTCTCAAGAGAGAAGAGGAGGTTGGGGTGAGATGGTGAGAAGGCAGACCTTAGCTGATCAAAATAATATATGTTAAAAAGAAGAAAATTTGGGAACTATTGTCAATACAATGACCAATCACAATTCCTAAGGATGTTTTCCACCTCCTTTGCCATTCAATTTTTTTTTCAGTTGTCTAGTTTCCTTCCCTTGTTAGACCCACCTAGATTATCTAGAGGTCAGCTGATTATATCAATATTTCCCATTTTTTTCCAATTTATATCAACTTACTCTTTTAAAATTCTTTATACTGTTGTAAACCCACATAAATCTTCAATATTCCTATATATTTCCTATAAAGTCCAATAGCAAGAGATAGTAAGAGAAACCCCATTTAAAGTTACTGTAGACATTATAAAATATTTGGGAATCTACCTGCCAAAACAGACCCAGTACCTCTATGAACACAACTACAAAACACTTCTCACACAAAGAAAAGCAGATCTCACTAATTGGAAAAACATCAATTGCTCATGGCTGGGAAGAGCTAATATAATAAAAATGACAATTTTACCTAAATTAAATTACATATTTAGTGCTATAACAATCAATCTACCAAAAAATTACTTTATAGAGCTAGAAAAAATAATGACAAAATTCATCTGGAAGAACAAAAAGTCCAGAATATCAAGGCAATTAGTGAAATGAAATGCTGAGGAAAGTGGCCTAGCCATACCAGATTTTAATCTCTATTATAAAGCAGCAGTCATCAGAACTACTTGGTACTGGCTGAGGAATAGAGTAGTGGATCAATGGAATAGATTAGGTACAAAAGACACAGTAATCAGCAATTATAGTAATATACTGTTTCATAAACAGAAAGAACCCAGTTTTTTTGGACAAAAATTCAATATTTGACAAAAACTGGTGGGAAAATTGTAATATAGTATGGCAGAAACTGGGCATAGAACATCATCTAATGCCATACACCAAAATCAAGTCTAAATGCAAGCACGATCTAGGTATAAAGACTGAAACTGTAAGTAATCTGGGGAAGCAAGGAATAGTCCACCTGTCAGATTTATGGAGCAGGGAAGACTTTATGACCAAAGAAGAGTTAGAGAGCATCATAAAATGCAAAATGGATAATCTTGATTACGTTAAATTGCCAAGTTTCTGTACAAACAAAGCCAATGTAAGCAAGATTAAGAGGGAAGTGGGAAATTGGGAAAGAATTTTTACAACCAGTGTCTCTGATAAAGGCCTCATTTCTAAAATATACAGAGAATTGAGACAAATCTATTAGAATACAGGTCATTCACGAATTGATAAATAGTCAAAGGCTATGAACAGGCGCTTCTCAGAAGATGAAATTAAAGATATCTATAAGCATATGAAAAAATGCTCTAAATCACTATTGATTAGACAAATGCAAATCAGAACAACTCTGAGGTACCACATCTCACCAGTCAGGTTGGCTAAGATGACAAAAACAGGAAAATGACAAATGGTGGAGAGGATGTGGAAAAATTGGAACTCTAATGTATTGTTAGTGTAGTTGTGAACTGATTCAACCATTCTGGAGAGCAATCTGGAACTATGCTCAAAGGGCTATAAATAACTGCATACCCTTTGACCCAGTAATACCGCTTCTGGGGTTATATCCCAAAGAAATCATAGTAGTGGTAGGAAGACCCATATGTACAAAAATATTTATTGCAGCTCTCTTTGTGGGGGCAAAAAACTGGAAAGTAAAGGGATGCCCATCAATTGTGGAATGGCTAAACAAGTTTTGGTATATGAATGTAATAGAATACAATTGCGCTATAAGAAATAAGAGATGGACTTCATAATAACCTGGAGAGGCTTATACAAACTGATGGTAAATGAGAAGAGCAGAACCAGGAGAAATTTGTACACAGTCACAGACACATCATATGTGTGACGACCAACCTTGATAAACTGGACCCTTCTCAGCAATGTGTTACAAATTACAAAACAACTCTATAAGTCTCAGGATGGAAGGAGAGATCTACACTCAGAGAAAGATCTAGAAAGAACAGAGTTTAAATGGAGACTGAAGCAATCTACATGCTATTGTTCTTTTCCATGTTTGGTTTTGTTTCCTCTTTCCCATTGTTCAGTCCACTGGTTACAACCCTTTTTTTACAACCAGACTAATGTCCAGTGTGAAAGTATTTACATATCCTATACTTGATTGCATGCCATGGGGGGGGGAAGGTTGGGAGAGAGGGAGGGGAGAAAATTTGAAACTCAAGGGATTGTGGGACTGAATCTTGTAAACTAAAAGTAAATAAACAAATCAATTAATAAAAACTTATTTATACCTATCACTACTAAGCCGGTGAAGTCTTTGTGCCTCTGTGCTGATATTAGGAAACAAATGCCTGAAATAACAATCCAAGAATCTGGGATCCCTCCCCAAACTAAGACCTCTCAAGCAAGGCCTCCCTCAGAATCCAGGTTCCCTTGGGCCTCTTTCCTTTTGAAAGGAAACAGAAAGAAACAGACTGGGTCATTTCTGTTGGAATTTATCAAATAATAGTAATAGTTATCAAGTCATGGATTGCTCCATCTTGTTCTGAGCATTGTGTTCTGGTCAGGATGCTATAGAGTGGACTTATTCTTTTTTTCTGTTTTTTGTTTTGCTTTTTTGGGAGGGAGGGCAGGGCAATTGAGGTTAAGTGACTCGCCCAAGGTCACACGGCTACCAAGAGTTAAGTGTCTGAGGCTGGATTTGAACTCGGGTCCTCCTGACTCCAGGGCCAGTGCTCTATTCACTGCACCACCTAGACGTTCCTGAGTGGATCTATTCTTATCATTATACCATTGGCACCTCTATCTCCCTGGTCTTTTTGCAGTAGGAGAGATTCAAGTTAGATATCTGAAATGTAGAATGATTTCTAGCCATTTGAGTACTACCAATGTAAGTGCCAAAATCTTGAGACCAGAAATATATCAGATTTCACCCTTGTACAAGGTGGGTATTTCTGATAAAAATTTGTTTTCAGTCTACTGCCTTTTCAGTCAAGTATTTATAAAGAGGCTTCTATGTGCCAGACTCTATGCTTTGTGCTGGCAATACCAGAACAAAGAATGAAACAGATGCTACTTGTGAGCAGCTTCCATGCCTTTCTCCCAACTAATGGAATCCTTCTGCTGACCCCCAAGATCCCTGGCTTGGCAATAGTGTGATTCCTGCATATTATCCTTAGACGAGGGACTCTCAATCCTTTTATGTATTGGGTTGTATAGTGCAGTATGCTTGGTTAGGTACTCCTTAATCTGGTGAAATCCATTGACTTAGCTAGGTGATACAGTGGATGAAGAACCGGGTCCGGAGTCAGGAAGATCCGAGTTCAAATCTGACCTCAGACACTTACTAATTGTCTGCTATTCTGCCTCAATTTCTCAACTATAAAATAGAAATAATAATACCATCTAAGTCACAAAGTCTTTGAGAAGATTGAATGAGACAATATTTGTAAGGTGCTCAGCGCAGTGCAGTGCTTGCCACATGGTATGTTCTTAAGAGATACTTGTCCTCCTCTTCCCCAATACACAGGACATTTTTAAGTGCAGAAAAAAATAATACATAGGGGTTGCTAGGTGGCACAATGAATAGAGCATTGGCCCTGGTGTCAGGAGGACCTGAGTTCAAATCTGACCTTAGAAACTTAACATTTACTAGCTGTGTGACCTTGGGCAAGTCACTTAACCCCAACTGCCCTGCCTTCCCCCCTCCAAAAAGGTAAAAAATAATAAAATAGAAAGGAAACTAATATGTCAAAACACACACACGTATAATTTATCTGTATGTCACATTTATATAGAGATATTTATAGATATACATATTATATGTGTTCATATATACACATATATGAATATGCAAACACATATATGACTGCACATATAATTAGATGTATGTGTGTGCATGTGTGTATGTATAATTCACAGACCTCCTACTCCTTAGACTCTTTATTTATTCTCAATTGTGAATAGTTGCTAACCCTTTTCAACATTAACCTTCCCAAGGTTATCTACCGCTCAAAAGAGATCGACATTTTAGGTTAAAGGATTCAAATTCTAATAGGATTTTTTTGATCATTGGAGGTGAGGCATACCTAGAGACCTCTGGCATCACATTTTTAAGGTAGCAGTTTTCTTTCTGTAAAAACACTAGTCCTGATTTAGGGGATGGAATAAAATCCTTTTCTGAAATATGAGCAGCTAGTTACCTCTCTGTCCTGCTCACTCAGGTTTTATGGGAGCTGACTGCCTCTTAGGAGCCCAAGAATCGTAGAGACCCCTGAACTGTGAGTCAGGAGATTTGGGTTTGAGACTCAGTAGTTGTATTGCTAATAAACTGCATGGCTTGACAAGCATGCCTTCACAAGTTTCTTCCCTCTTTTGGTTCTCCATATCCTCATGTATAAAATGAGTGAGTTGTTCTAGATAGCTATTAAGGTCCCCTCTGGATCTGCCATTGAAGGAATATACTATTAATTTCCATTCTATAGAATAATCTCCTTCAATGGGTCCTTAGTGGCAAATGATAATCATGTGCTCTGCCTTCTTCATGGTGCTGGGCTACCAGGGTTAGTACCTTGGGCTTTGTGGCCCTTCATCCATACGGGTGCCAATTGATGCTAATTCTGTTAGTGAATACTCAGGTTTGATAACTAAGGAATACTTTCTTGCTCCTAGAATAGAGTTGGCAAAATGACTTTTAGTTCGATGAATGATATACCTGCCTGTTCTAGAGCATGTGTCTCCATGTATGTGCAGAGACAAAACTTGGTAAGGGTGGACAAGGTCTTATGAATGGAAATAGAACTTTGCAGCCCTTCAGCAGCATAGAAACAATGGAGCTTATAACCTAGTTAGTAAGAGTATCCAGAGACAAGTTCCTCCCCTCTTTTGTCTTCTGAACCCCTTCTCAGTAGTGATGTTTGCCTCAGGTGCAAAACTTTCTAGTTTTAGATGTGTGTGTGTGTGTGTGTGTGTGTGTGTGTGTGTATGTGTTCTTAAAATCTTGCTTCATGTCAACTGCACCCTAGTGCTCTTGGCCATATAATTCAGGAAATGTCTGCCCCTTGGTAGCCACAGCTTCTTCCGTCACAAATGAAATCATTTTCAGGCAAATAACCTTGGCTGGAATGTAGGCCCCCTGAAAACAGAAACCATGGCTTCTTCTCTTGCCTCTTTGCCCCAAATAGGGCCTGAAACAGAACTCAGCACCCCCAGGGAATGTAATTACAATTTGCTGAATGAATCATTAAAGGAAGAAAGGAAAGGATATAGGTTCTACTAGAATGGAATAGAACTTCATCATAGACAATTTAGTTTACACCTGAATTTCTACATGAGTTCAAATATGAGAACGGTGGGAGCCTGTGTGGTCGGGAGTAGGCTGAAAAGAAATAGGATCTTAGCATAGTGTGGATGCTCCATTTTGGGTAGGTACTCAATACAAGTCTGTGGGATTGAACTGGCTTGAATCATGTTGAATTAAATATAGAGGAAGGGTTCTTAACCTGGGACCCACGAACTTGGATGAGAAAACTATTTCAGTAAATATGTATCAGTAGAATTGGTTTTCTTTACATAGTACTATATATTTTATGTTATACATTTAAATGCATTATTCTAAGAAAAGACATCACTGACTGCAAAGGGAGCCATGATACAACACTCCCCAAACAAACAAAAACTAAAACATAAAGAACCCCTTTTTAAAAGGAATTTAGGAGGGAATATCCAGGATTCTGTTGAATACATATTCTCTGAAAATCTGGGTGTGATTTTCATGGGACAGGAGTTCAACAGTGAATATTTAGAACACTTTGTATTAAAGATTAAAGAAAGAATTCCAAGCCTATGTGGATGGATGGGCCTTCAGGAGGAGATGGAACTCTTTATTATATATTGGTGTAAAGGACAGAAGAATGGTGACGGTGGTGGTGGGATATATCAAGGAATTTGGAGGTCTAGAGAAAGGGAAAAGAGGAAACTCATGGTGAATGGCCTCACTTTTCTCGGTAAAGAATCATGGTCTTACTCTAAGCATAAGGGGGAGGCATAGTGTGAGAGGTTTGAGAAGAAAAGAGAAGACTTGGAACAGAAAGAGTGATAAACTGGGAATCAGAAGTCCCATGTTTAAATTCTTAGTCTGATGTTTCTAGTTGTGTGGCCATGTGCATATCACAGCTTTTGCGAGCTTCAGTGTCCTTATCTGTAAAACGGGGCTGACAATTATTACCTCACAGAGTTATTGATATTATTTGGAAAGCACTTCAAATCACTGAAAGGGCTATGGAAGTGTGAATTATTCTGAATTATTCAATATAGTAAATAAGATGGGGGAGGGAAGTAGGAAGGGTGGCTGATCACAATGTCCAGAATGAGAGAGGAAATAACCCTATTATATTTTCTGATGTTTAGACAGTATCTACTACAATGCATCCAGCTCTAGGAACCATACTTTAGGAGTGATATGGATGGTCTATAGTCCAGAAGAGGACAATAATCAGGCAAAGGATTTGAAGCCACACTATGTGTGTAATGATCTAAAGAATTAGGGATATTTATCTCAGAGAAGAGAAAAGAGTTAAGGGAAACAGAGTTTGAACTTGCCCACGGTTGCGCAGGAAGTGCCTGTATTTTAACCCAGGTCCCTTAGTTGTAAGTTTACTGCTGTTTTTACAGCACCTACTAGGATGGCTGCCTTCAACTCTTTGAAGGCTAACATATTGTAGAGGGCTTACATTTATTTTACCCAACCCCCAAAGTTGGAAGTAGGACCAACAGTCCCCAGGAGGTATATTTTGACTCAAGATGAGGAAGAACTTGGTGGGAATTAGAGGTGTGCCAAAATCAAACAGACTTTCTAAGAACAGACAGCCCATTACTGGAAGTCTTTATTTTTTTTAATTTTTTAAAATTTGTTTTCTTGTTTACATTATTCATTTTCATTACATTTTTGAATTACAAACTTTCTCCCCGTCTTGCCCCTGCCCCAACCCTAAAACAGCAATCCCACTGTAAAGCCCCTCCCCTGCTCTGCTCT
>JAQQSW010006962.1:0-13822 GCA_028646575.1 Pseudocheirus occidentalis | reverse complement strand
TCTCTCTCTCTCTCCCTCCCTCCCTCTTTCCCCCTCTCTCTTTCCCTCCTTCCTTCACAGTCCGGGCCTGGAGCCCCAGACACTGCGTCACGGACGGCTGGGCTGGCGCTGGCGGGGAAAACGGCTGCAAAACTTTGAGCACACTTCACCGGGTGATGGTGACGGGGCAGTGAGGCCCAGACGGCAGGGGAGCTGGGACTGACGCGACCCGGTGGAGCGCGGTCTAAAGACCCGACTGCCCGGGGAGCGCTGGTGCTGGTTGTGTCCAGAACCACCTCTGCTCACTCCTCCATCCCCACGTGGACAGCCAGCCTTCTGGCTACCTCCTCGTTAATCTTCTCCCCAATCTCTTTCTCCAAGGGGGACCTTCATTTACTCTTCTACCCCGCCCACCGACCCATCTCTTGGAATGCGGAAAAGGGGAGGGGGCACTGATGGTTCTCTCCCAGTGGTCTAGCCAAGGTGTGGGGCTTGTTGTTGTTGCGTCGTTTTACTGTCGTGACTGATTCTTCACGACCCCTTTGGGGTTTGGTTTTTTTTTGGCAAAGATGCTGGCGTGGTTTGCCATTCCTTCTCTAGCTCATTTTACAGATGAGGAAAATTGAGGCAAACAGGGTTAAGTGACTTGTCCAAGGTCACATAGCTAATGTCTGAAGCTACATTTGAACTCAGATAGGTGAGTCTTCCTGACTCCAGGCCTGCCATGGTGCCTCTGCCATGTAGGGCAGGGACCCTAAACTGGGCTTCTTTTTTTCTCCTTTTCAGTTGGCCATTTGTGCTTTGATTTGATATTTTTGTAACCCTCATTATGCAAACCAGGTCCACGATGGCACAAATGTGTTTCCATATCCTACAGGGGTGCTGATTTCTATTGACTCACCATCCTAACCAGAAATCCGGAGAACTCTCTAGGGGATACCCTTAGGATAATACCAACACTTCCTTGCAAGCAACTGTCTCCCCAAAATGATAAAACTTGTAGTCCATGGCCTCCCCTATAGATGTTCACTGCAGAGAGCTTGCTGTACTGTTAGAACCTCCATCCATATTCATGCCCAGGTCCTTCCCAAGTCAGATGAATGTGTCTGGTCACAAATGTGGGTAATATTTCAAGAGTACTTAGAAAGTTTTATTAAAAGAGAAGCGAGGAGCTAATAACTCTGACTCAGAAAAGCCAGACAGTAGACACAGTGGCATGCAGCACCTCTTCCAACTCAAAGGGCATGAACCCCCAGAGGATGGCTAGCCCCAATTTACTTTTAATGATCAGCAAGAAGGTGCAATTAAGTTAAGGTATAAAAAAGCTTTTAATGAAATGACAGAGTAAAAAAAGAAGCAACAAAATATTCCCCTCATAAAGTTGGAGGAACATGTGCAACAAATACACACATAAAGAAGAAAAGTATATAGTTGTGGAGGAACTTATATGTAAGGAACATACAGCCATGGCACAGATATAGAGGAGCAGGGTGGCTAGGTGGTACAGTGGATAGAGCACTGGCCCTGGAATCAATACTTAAATAGCTGTGTGATCCTATGCAAGTCGCTTCACCCTATTTGCCTCAGTTTCCTCATCTGTAAAATGAGTTGGTGAAGAAAATGTCAAACCACTCCAGTATCTTTGCCAAGAAAACCTCAAATGGGTCATGAAGAATCAGACCATAAAGGGGGAACCCCTATCCCTGGTGCTTTACCGATGGGTCTCTGATATCTCCTAGTGATATCATGGCACAAATCTTGTTGGGTCTTTTTCCTGCTGGTTTTAGACTCTGATGGATAGGGAGCTGCTGTGGTCTGGGCCAAATGCTACTCTACAGGAATCTGTTCTACCACCTCCAGCTTCTGACTCAGCCAAAACTTTTGGCTACTTCATCCTTAAGGGAAGAATGGGTAATGCCTTGTTCTTTTAGCTTAAAGTCCATGGGCTTTTTCTTGTTACTGCTCTTTTAGGGAAAAGCTAGATTGTTTTGTGCTTTTTGTTACAGGATAACACTGGGTAGAAAAAAGAAGAAGGGAACAAATATGGAGGGGGCAGTCAGGAAGAGAGGGAGAAAGATAACAGTTAAGTTATTTTTAAAACCAAGAGTCATGGGGTGGCTAGGTGGCACAGTGAATAGAGCACTGGCCTTGGACTCAGGAAGACCTGAGTTCAAATCCAGCCTCAGACCCTTGACATACTTACTAGTCCTATAAGCTTGGACAAGTCACTTATTCCCAATTACCCTACCCCCCCCCTTCAAAAAAAAAAAACAACCCAAGAGTCAGAAACTTGTCTGGGGCAAGCAGGATCCTTCTCCTTGAGTTCTCCTCTCTTGTGCCTCAGTGTTTTGGCTACAAACTCTCATCTCCTAATCACTGAAGGATAGATTAAAAGCTGAGTGGGAGTTTAGATACATGTAACAACTCTCTCCTTTTATAGGTAAGGAAACTGAGACCCAGAGAGGTCATGTGACTTGCTGAAGGTCATACAGGTAGTGATAGAAATGGTGCAGTGGATAGAGCACTGGGATTGGAGTCAGGAAGACTTGTCTTCAAGAGTCAAAACTGGCCTCAGACACTCACTAGCTGTGTGATTCTGGTATTTTAGCCCTGTTTGCCTCAGTTTCCTCAATTGTAAAATGAGCTGGAGAAGGAAATGACAAACCATTCCCATATCTTCTCCAAGAAGACACCAAAAAGTCATAAAAAGTAGGACACAACTGAAAAAACTCACAACAACAACAACAACAACAACAACAACCTCTGAATTTAGAGCCAGGGCTCTGTCCACGAAGAAGAGAATCTCCAGCAGGAGATTCTTGTTCACTACCACAAAGTCTTCCCAGTTAGCTTATGTTCCAAGGCTTAGTATTTCCTATGAAGTCATCTTCCTAGTCACTAAAACCACCCCCACTATAGCTCATAGTGAGCAACCTTCCACATGCCTACCCATATTAATCTCTGAAAGCTAGAATGTAAGCCAAGTAATACTTATTTCTCTGCAGTTACCAAATAGCTCTAGAGTTTGGGTTCCTGGGGATCTGAAAATAGTCCCTGACCTCATGAGACTTACATTTCATTGGAGGAATATAGCATTTAAATAGATAAGTAAATACAAAGAAATTTGAGGAAGAGAGAACCCTAATGATTTTAAAGATCAGGGAAAGACTTCACAAGGAATTGAGTTTGAGAAAGATAAAGATTCTGAGCTGTGAATGTATTTTAGGTGTGAATGGCCTGTGTGAATTAACAAAGGTGGAAGACTGAAGTTCAAGTTTGGAAAACAGCCATTGACCTGAAAGTTTGGTTAAAGGAGGCAAACAGGCTTGGCGACATGTAAATTCATATTGTTTATTCCCTTAAAGCTAGCCAAAGCCAGCGAGCTTGCATGTACAAGGAGTTAAAACATAAGTTCTGACTATCTGATACAAGAATGACAGAGTTTTTATATGTTTAAGGACAATCCCAGGATGTCTGTGTCCCTCAGACTTACAGTCTCCAATGTTTAACTTTACCATGAGTAAGGAAGTTTCTTACTTAAATAAGTTGCAAGTACAGATTGATTGACAAGACAATTGACAAAGTAGTGTCAGCTGGATCCCAGGTTACCTGAGCCTTCCACACATGGCACTCACCTCTAGGAAAGATAAGAGAAATACCACTATTCAACCTTATCTGGTCTTTGAAGTTGCTAACACAGGGCATTTTTAGAGCAAAGCAAAGCCGTCTGATTGATTAGTTCAGGCTTTGGCCCTTCTTGGGGTTTAGAAATTGTCATTTCCTCCTTTTGGTCAAAGGCAAGCTGAAGATTCACATAAAGATTCACAAATACTTAAAATGAGGAGTTGGAGCAGAATTTATTATGCTTCAGGAAAATTTTTAAAAACAAGGACAGTGATCAAGACCTAAAGTAACAATAAAAAAAGATGTGATTAAAAGAGATAAACAAATAGGCTATATTATGATGAAAGTTATCATAGTGATGAATAATATAAGTAGCATCCAAATAGTTAAAGAAAATTTTATTGGATTTATTGGGAGAAATAAACAACAGAACTATAACAACTGAATAATTCACTGTGTTCCTTTCTGACCTAGAAAATTAATTTACAAAAAGAGAGAGATAAACAACAAAGGAGCAAAAATTGAATAAAATTTTAGAAAAGATAGATATCAGGTGACTAATAAATTGGAATAGGATATATTATATGTGTATATGTATAGTCATGCAATCTATGAACCTACATATATGCACAAACATACACACATACATACATATATAAATAAAATTTTGCCCCTTTTTTAGCTTGCATGTTATCTTTATAAAAAATTGCTCATGAACCAGAACATAAAAATTTATAAACAATTTTTAGAAGCAGAAATATTAAACATATCCTTTATTAACAACAATTCTATAGAAATTACAGTCAATAAATGGTATTGAAAGAAAAGACCTGAACTTGAATGAAGACTAAATAATTTAATTCTAAAGAATTGGTGGACCAAAGAGCAAATCATAGAAACAATAGATAATTTCGTCAAAGAAAATTACAACAATGAAATAATTTTTAGAATACAGTCAAAGATTTCCTTAGGGAAAATTTATATCATTCAACATCTTTATCAACAAAAGACCATTGAATTGGGTATACAGTTCAAAAGAACTAGAAAAGCAATAACTCAAGAAAAAAAACTCCCACTAAACAAAACCAATGGAAATAACTAAAATAAAAAAAGAAATAAACATAATTGAAAGTGAAAAACAAAACCCCACTAAATTGATGGAAAAAAACTGGGAGCTAGTCTTTTTAAGGATAAACCATTAGCTAAATTGATTTTGAAAAAAGGAGGAAAATCAATTTGCCAAGCAAAAATGAAAAAGAACTCACAACAAATGAAGAGAAAATAAATACATTTTATTAGAATCTATTTTCACCAATTATATACCAACAAAAAATGATAACTTACAATCACATGCTGATGGAGATGATTCTGAAAAAGTCATCATAATGGCCACCCAAGGAAAATCCCAAGTTCAGTTCAAATTTCTCTGATGGAGATACTAAGAAAAAAAATTTGTAAAATTTCTCTAGAATAGTACATTTGAAAAGAAGTATGTATACACTTTGGCTACTGAGATCCATTCCCTCATAATCCATATTAAGAGAGATTCTATTAAATTCAACATATGGGATACAGCTAGCCAAAATAAATTTGATGATCTAAGAAATGGTTATTATATCCAATTTCAGTGTATGGTTATAATGTTTGATATAACATCAAGAATTACAAGAATGTACCTATCTGATATAGAAATCTGATATGAAAATTATAAAATATAACCCCGTATGTCAACAAAGTTGATAATATGGACAGAAGAATTAAAGTAAAATCCATTGTCCTACATAGGAAGAAGAATCTCTGGTACTACAATATTTCAGCTAAAACTACAACTTTGAGAAGTTCTTTTGGCTTGCTAGAAAATTTATTAAAGACCTTAATTTGGTGTTTGTTACCATGCTTGTTCTTGCACCTCTAGAGGTTGTCATGGACCCAGCATAATATGAGCAGGACTTACAGATTGCTCAGACAAATGCGCTCCATAATGAAGATGACCTGGTGTCAGTTATAGTTCTATAGGCAATTAATTGTCCTGTGATGTCTGTAGCATAGTGTTTGTCACTTCATTATATATCATAGCAGAATATGTGCTTAATTCTGGGGATGCTGAAGTAGATAAATAAGAATCAGTGTGAATATAGTAATATACATATATATATACACATATATAGTCATATTTTGGGCCATGTGTGTTTGGCTATTTTAGACTGTAATTATGTCTCCCTTGAGTTTCAAATGTGGCTACTACAATTTCATCATGATATTCAGTAATGAACTTTTTTTGTTATTATCTTTCCCATTTCTTTTTTGTTTGGATCACAACAAAGTTGTATTTTGAATAACTAAAAATATTTTAAATAATAAATAAAATGGACAAACATTTATAAAAACACAAAACACCTAGATTATCAAAAGAAGAAATAGAGTTTAAGCAATCTGAACTCAGAAAAAGAAATTGAACAGAACATTCAGGAATTCCCAAAGGGAAAAAAAAAGCAGTTAGCTTTACAAGTTAATTCAATCAAGCATTCATAGAACAATTCATTCCAACATTGTGTTGTTTGCAAAAATGAGGAACTATGCCATCCTACAAATTCCTTCTATGAGACATTATGGTCCTGATACACAAACCAGGGAGATCAAGCAGATTAAGAAATCTGTTGACCAATATAATTAATGAATACTGATGCAAAAAAAAATGTTAGAAAATAACCTACAATGGCTTACAAACAACCTACAACCTATTTAAAAGATCATACAGTATGATCAGGTTAGATTTATAGTAAGAATATGGGAATTGGTTCAATAGTAGGGAAAATGTAAACATATTAGGTCATATTAATAAAAAACAATAGAAATCACATGATTACATCAATAAATTTTTTAAAAAGCTTTGGATAAAAAAAACAGTCTTTAATAGTGAAAAGGGCTAGAAAGCATAGGAATAAATGGACTACTTTTTTTTCTTAACTTCATAAGCAGTATACATCCAAAACTTATCTAGTATCATCTATAATAGAGAAATATTAAAGACTTTTTCCAATAAGACTGGAAGTAAGGCAAGGTTGTCCATTATCACCATTAAAAATAATTCTAAAAAGCTTAACAATAGAGATAATACAAGAAAATAAAATAGAGAAAAATAAGCATAGGCAAAGAAGAAACAAAATTTATCAAATTTGCAGATCATATAATCATTTATTTCAGGAATTCTTAACTTTCTTTTGGTTGTATACCCCTTTGGAAGTTTGATGAAGTCTACAAACCCATTCTTAGAATAATTTTTAAGTGCATAAAATAAAATTAATAAGGTAAAAAATAAAATAGTTATATTGAAGTACAGTAATAAAAATATTTTTAAGAAAGTTCACTGAACCCAGGTTAATAAATAACCCCTGGATTAGAAAACCTCAGGAAAAAAATAGAAACAATAATTTCAGCAAAATAGCAGGAAATGAAGCAAACTCCACCACTTATATATGTGTGTACATATGTATATGTAATACACATACACATACACATATATGTGTCTCATTTTGCACTCTTAAGTCTTTCACCTCTCTCTCAGGGAGTGGGTAGCATGATAGAATGAGTAATAATGCCATAAATTGTTCAGCTGTGCCCCAGTTGATGAGCATTCCCTCAGAATTCCATTATTTTCTACCTCAGAAACAGTGATTTTTAAAAATACATCCTTAAAATTTGTTTTGCTTAGCAACAATCCCTGCCTTAATCTAACCTCTCTTTAATTCTCACTTTTCCCTTCTCTCCTTTCCTTATTTCCCTGTTGAGTGAAGTATATTTCTATACCCGTGTGTGTGTGTGCACGCACACATGTGTGTATACATTCTTCCCTCCTTTTACCAGTTCAGATGAGAGTAAAGTTTAAATGTCAACTGTCCTTCTCCTTGTTTGTATGTAAGTAGAAACTTACACATCCTAATTATGTAGGAAAATTTTCCCTGTCCTACTTTTCCTTTCCCCTCCCTCCAGTGTATTTCTGTTTCCCTCTCTTTCTATTATTCTTTCAAGATATTGAAGACATAACAGAATGGGGTTGACTAGGTGGTGCAGTGAATCAGGAATCAGGAAGGTCTGAGTTCACATCTGGCCTCAGACACTTAACACTTACTAGCCATGTGACCTTGGGCAAGTCACTTAACCACAATTGCCCTGCCTTCCGCCCTCCAAAAAGAAAAAAAAAAAAGACACAACAGAACCCTTACCAGGCCTTCTATATAAGTAGGCACCGTATATGACCTCTGATGATGATAGGGATCGAAGGATACACATGAATCATCTCATATTGTAGCGTAAGTAATTTCTCCTTGTTTAGCTCCTTATGGTTGTTCATTTGTTTACCTTTTTATATTTCTCTTAGCTCTTGTGTTTGAACTTTAAAGTTTGGACACAGCTCTAGTCTTTTCATCAGGACTGCTTAGAAGTCCTCCGTTTGATTAAAGGTCTATCTTTTCCCGTTGAGGATTATACTCAGTTTTGCTGAGTGTTGTTCTTAACTGTAAACCTATATCCTTTGTCTTCTGGAATAACATATTCGAACCTCTCAGAACCTTTACTATTTTGGTGACTGGTTAATCTCATGTGATCCTGACTATGGTAGTTAAATTTTTCTTTCTAGCTATTGGCAGCATGTTTTCTATGACCTGGAAGGTCTGGATTTTAGCTATAATGTTCCCAGGAGTTTTCATTTTGTCGTTCTTTTCAGGTAGTGACCAGTGGATTTTTTCTTTTACAACTTTGCCCTCTAGTCCTATGAGATCTGGGCAGTTTTCTTTCAAAATATCTTGAAATATGTTATCTAGGCCTTCTTTTTTTCTTTTTGTCATAGCTTTCAGGTAGTCCAGTAATTCTTAAATTTTCTTTCCTTTATCTGTTTTCCAAGTCAGTTGATTTTGCTATAAGATACCTTACATCTTCTATTTTAAAAAATCTTTTTACTGCATTTTCTTGCTATATGATGGAATCATTGGCTTCTATTTGATCTCTTCTGATTTTTATGGAGTTTATTGGTTAGGCAAAGTTTTGTGCCTCTTGTGTCAAACTGTTAATTCAATTCTTTCTTTAATAACTCTCGTCTCTTTTCCAATTTTTTCCTCAAGAACTTTTATTTCAATTATGAAAACATTTTTTTAACTCTTGATTCATCTCTTCCAGGAATTCTAGTTGAGTTGGTGCCCAAGCTGTGGTTTTCTTTAAGGCTTTGATTGTAAATGTTTTAGAGTATATTTTTTCTGGGTTTGTATCTTGAATGTCCTTGTTATTATAACAGAATTTTATGGTGGTATTCTTTTGTTTGTTTATTGTTCTACTTTACTTTCTGATTTCTGGCTTTATATGAGGACTGAGCTCACCCCAGTTCTGCAGAGAAAGTTTAACTTGGTCCTGTCGTTGCTTTTGGGGGGTATTCGGTTTAATATTATTCCAGGATCTTAGGGACAGCTCAAGAGGTGGCCCTGTGAGTTACAAGTGCTACTGAAGTGGTCTGATCCAAGGCAAATTCTGATTACTGTCCCCTTGGTCTCAACTCTGCAAATTCATGACCTGGGTCTGAGTGACAGACCTGTGGGCTTCCCCCATTTGGAGTTCTATTAGACTGTTGCTTGACTCAATTGCTATTAACTTAGTCAGAAAGCTCTGATGGTTCTGTGTGACAGAACTGCAGGTTCCTCTTTGAACTGAGATTCCTCCCCTATTTATTTTACTGAAGGCTTCATACTGAGTTGGAAGCTGGAACTAAGATCCCAAAATACTCCTGAGGTCAGAGTCTACTCCACTTGCTTCTGAACTTGTTCCTTGCAGAGTACATAGCATATCATTGGCAACTGTTCCTTACCTGGAACACCATTCTTGGGTGCAAGTTCCCTCCTTGGTGTAATCTAGATCTATGACCCAGAATTGTGTAGTGGTGAGTAATAGTGGTATTCCTTGCATCTATACAAATTTAGGTCCCTCTGTACTAGATCTGGGACTTCATTTTCCCTTTGTGCACAGCCTCTGCCTACACTAGAATGTTTCACTCAACAAACTCCTAGCCAGACCCTGTTCCCAGTGTCTATAGATCTCTCTGTCTGAGTTCCTCTGTCAACCTGGACTTAAAAAAAAAGACCGTGATTTTTATTTTAGTCCAATGAGTTTTTTAGATCTGTTTGGAAAAGCTGATAGAATGGAATATAATGTGGGAGCTCACTCTGCTTCTTCCTTCTATTCTGTCATCTTGGATCCCTTTCAAAATAAATTCTTTTTTTGAAAAAAAAAAAAAGAAACAAGATAGTATCTCATGGTCTAAAATTCTACAGAACTGGAAGACAACCAAGAAGGGATGAATTTTAAGAATGAAATTATAAAGAAACTAAAAAACAGTTCTGATCATAAGGAAAAAGGGGAGTCATCTAAGGAGACCAATGTTGGATATACAGGGATAATTTGTCATCCAACTTGGATTTCAATACCTATGTACAGGAGACATTCCTGGTTCAACTCCTCCATTTAGCCTCTAACAACTGAAAACCATCATGAGTTTTTCTCCAGGCTCTCCACACTCTTACCTCCCTCTTCCTCTCTTCATTGTTTCTAGTTTTCATTTTCCCTCTACTCCATGTTTTTATCCCCTTTCTGGCCACAGTAAAGAAGTAAAATATACTAGTTAGAATTTACTAAGCTTAATGAATATATTTAGGAGTTCCTCTCTTAATTTAAATGTGATTAAAGTTTTGTAATTCCTCTAAGTAAAAAAGGAAAGAGCTTTTGTTGTGGTAACAGAACTGGAAATTGGAAATTAGATGCTCATAGATTGTAGAATGTCTAAGCAAGTTGTAGTATGTGAACATAATGGAATATTATAGTTCTGTAAGGAACTGTGAACATAATGAATACAAAGAAATATGGGAAGACAATGTAAATTTATACAGTTAAGCAGAACCAGGAAAATAATGTACACAATGGCTATAATGATGGACGTGGACAATCACAGTAGTAAAAAAAAACAAAACCCAAAACTATGAAACCTAAATGCTGTGGATTATAAAGACCAAGCTTTGCTCTGAAGAAAAGTTATGAGAAGACACCTCCTATTCCCACACCCAACTTTTCTGCGGAGTTGGGAACCATGAGCGTGGAACATTGCATATAACACTGAACTTTTCTGATATACTGATTATTCTTGTAGAACCTTTTCTTTCCTCTTAAAAAAATCTATTCTCTAAGGAAGGGTTAAAAGAAGGAAATGTGAAAAGGTTTGTGATCCAACAACAATATATATCAATAAAATTTATGGTTAAAAGACAGGCATTATTCATCTCACCAAAAATATTAATTGTGCCTGGTAATCATGAGATGTTTAGCTACCTTTTTCATTTTTTTTCCAATGGTAAGTAGGGGCAGTCAGTGTAAGTTATCTATGGAAGCATGAATTGGAACATGTATAATCTAGAATAAATATCTACTTGGACAGATAGACAATGAGACTCACTATAACTTAAAACATATATGTGGATATGTGACCATATATAGTCTTTCTGTATATAAACATTTACATTTATTTATATGTAGGCATATTGCTTTTTCCAGGCAGACTATAAACTCCTTGAGGGCAAGAACTGTTTTTTGTTTGTTTTTGTTTTTGTATTTCCAGTGTCTGGCACATAGTAGGGCACTTAATAAATACTTATTGGTTGATTATCTAAACTTTACATCTCCCTCGTGGCTTAGAACAATGTTTACCTTCAGTAGTTGCTAATAAATGTTGCATTAAATTGAAAGAAATGCATTGACTCACATTAGGCACTTAATAGGCATGGACAGATCACATGAAACCAGAATGGCATATGTCCAGAAGGGATATGATTCTTCCCTAAAACATTTCTGGGAAAGTAAACTCTGACCGAGGACCCCACTCCACTCTTTAGGCATGAGTTCTATTAAGATCAGAACTATTGCTCCAACTCACCAGGATTCTGTTAGCCCAGTGTTATTGATCTACATGTCCATCATCATTACTCTCTCCTCACTTCTTCTACCCTACCTCCACACTTCTTCCTCTCCTCCTTCCCTCTTCTAGTCTCCTTTCTTCTCATTGTCTTTCTGCCTCTCTATTTCTGTCTCTTTCTCTCCAAGTCTCACCAAATTCCTATTACCCAGCAATCTTTCTTTTTGTAGTGGGTCACTTTCTTTGAACTCTTATCTCCTGGTTTTCATGAATTTGCCTTCTTTCCTCTCCCCACTCCTCTTTTCTTTCTTCGGGGTTCTAAGTGCCCTGGCTTATCTTGCCAAGTTCAAATCTGGCCTCAGACACTTACTAGCTGTGTGACCCTGGGTAAGTCACTTCATCCTGGTTGCCTCAGTTTCCTCACCTGTTAAATGAACTGGAGAAGAAAATGGCAAACCATTTTGAAATGGTTTGAATTTCAAAATTTTGAAAAGGAAACCCCAAATGGGGCTGCAAAGAGGCAGACACGACTGAACAGCAACAGCAAATACTGTGTGCCACACACTGTTTTAAGTTCTGAGAATACAAATGTGAAAAAAATGATAGTCCTTGTTCTCAGGTGTATGAATAGGGGGAAAACAACACATGAAAGAGAGAAATCCAAAAGTTTGCTGCTGGGTGGGAAATGAAGTGAAGGTTAATCTAAGCACTCTACTTGAATCCATCAACCCTCTGATCAGGGGATGCCAGGGGCAGATGATACTGGTGAGATTCGAGTTCCAGGGCTGATGTGCCCTTGCTGGATGATGATCTTCCTGGGCATCATGAGGAAATCGACAGGCATGTAGAAAGTGGGAACTTAAGAGTGGTGGACTGCTATGGTTTTGGGGTCAGGATGTATAGGTCTCCCCTATATCCTTCCTCAACAGGCTTCGGGCATCCCCAGCTCCTGCTTACTCCGGGAGAAACAGCTTTACAGAAAACTCAGGACACAGTTTTCTCTAAGCCTGGCATGGCTGGAACTCCCTCTGCCTCCGGGTAGCCTGTATTTAAGTCCTTTCTCTAGGGCCCCTTAGGGCCCCTCCCCTGGCCATGCCCTCCCCACACATCACCCTGAAGGTGGAGAGATTATCCTGTTTATTGTAAACAGGTGCAGCCCTCCCATTCCGCCCCCAGGTGATCACGTGCACTCCTGTTAGCTGAGGACCAGTTCAGCCCATTACCAACAAAAGACCCAACAGTGGACAGGGAGCAGTATTTTAGTTCAGAAAGTTTTAGGGATGGTAAGTGTAAATACAGGGTGTCCCTAAAGTCTGGACACATAGGAAATCTCGCTAACTTTGCATATTTTCAAGAAATGAAATGAATGATATTTTCAACAGCATTGTATTCAATTAGCATAAATGAGATTTCATAGGAAGGCATAGGAGACGCATAGGAAATCTCATTAATTAATTAAGTTAAATTAAATTAATCTCATTAATATGGAAAATAGTCCCCAATAGCTAATGAAAGCTTTTATTCCATTTGAAATTGTCATGGCGGGGGGCGGAGCCAAGATGGCTACATAGAAGCAGCAAGGTCCTGCAGCTCCCACACTGCCACCTTAAACACCCAGAAAATATGAGCCCAGACAAAGTCTAGGAAAGTCTAAGACTCTCAGACTCACAAAAATACAGAGAACACACCTCTCGCTGGGGGCAGCTCGGCAGCAGGGGCTCAGCACGGCAACGAGAAGGGAGGCTGGAACAGCCTGAAGCCTAGACGGGGCCAGGCCTGGGATGATGGGAAGGAGCTGAGCCGAGCCCCACAGCCAGCCTGCAGGAGAGATCTACACCCTCCAGCACCTCCACATCTGCCAAGGCGTGAGGAACAGGATGGGAGAGGGGCAGCTCGCACCTCAGCAGAGCAGAGACCCTGCCAGCCCAAAACCGCAGCCACAGCCAGGCCAGGCCCCAGGGCAGCCAGGAGGAGGAGCGGAGCCTCCCAAACAGCAGCTTGAGTCTACTTCAAAGAAAATCTAAAGCACCTGCCTGAGGGGAGCTTTGGTCAGAGATGGTTAGTGAAAGTTGAAACTTTGAAAATTAATTTGGGGGTGATAAAGCAGTTCGGCCATTCTGCCCCTGGGGCAAAGAATCAGTGGGGGAAGGGAACTGCTGGAACCAGCCACGGCCCCCACCAGGCTGCTTCAGAGCCCCTGGCCTGAGGACACCGCAGGGCTGCTGAATCGATTGATTAGGGCCAAGTGCTCTTGCATTGAGTTGCCTGGATCCGGAT
>JAQQSW010006961.1:0-13822 GCA_028646575.1 Pseudocheirus occidentalis | reverse complement strand
GTCTTGGAACCTGGCTGTTGGTGCAGAAGACCTGAAGAAGGACTTTCTTGTTGTATGTTCACAGAAATCCTGGAAGGGGGCCTTGCTGATACTTTCAGGGGTTCTGGGACTGTTCTACAGGCAGAGTGTGGCTTGATGAGGACACTGGCTTTGCTGAGCCTTGTCTCCCCAGGAACTGAGATTGCTGAGGGCTTGCCTCAAGTGAAGATGAAAGAAGTGGTCGTTCCTTGGACTTTCCATGCTGAGATGTTATCTTGACCTCCTTATGGTTTAAGGGTGGATAGCCTTTTGTGTTCTCCTGCTCCCTTTTGAGAAAGTGCATGTTGTTAATGGATGGTATTGTGATTACTTTGAGTTCAGGGGTGGGAAACCGTTGGCCTTTTTGTGAGTGTACTTTGTTTATGATTGGAAACTGATCTCCATTTGAGAAGAACTCTCTCTCCTTTTGAGAAGAGACTTTGACTGACTAAAAGAATGTACAACCTGGGGTGGAGTAGTCTGGTCTCCATTTGAGAAGAGACTTTGACTATCATACAGATAGTAAGTATGAGAGCTATGATTTGAAAGCATGTCATGTGTATGTGAGTTATTGCTATTTTCTAGTACCATACAACTATCCCTACATATGAATTAGGTATCTAACATATGAATATGTCTTAACTTTCAATATTAGTGCATTTACAAATATATTAATGTAAAAATTACTGTGGCTAGAAATATATTCTATGGCCAAAGGTACTATAGTAATTTTTGAGAATGTTATAGATCAGTAATAGCGATTATAGGATAATTTTAGATTCTACTTAGATAAAAATCAATTTTATCAAGATGACTTTTTTTTACTCACATGTTACAGTAGAATTCTTTCTTTCACAAAGAATAGGTTTTTTTTATCATACTCTAGAATATTAAAAGGACAAAAAAGGAAAATGGAGGGTAAGATAACTAATTGGTTAAAATAAAATCCTATAATATTCACACATTAAGAGAACTTGTGAATTTTGTTTTATAATGAAAGTACTTTTATTCTTAAAATACTAATCAGAAAATTAGAAATATGACAACTGCAACAAAAATTTCTTAGGTAATATTGTTTGAAAAGGAATAATTCTGATTATGCTATTGGTTTCATTCTAGCTATGGAGAAAATGAGAGTTGTTTTCCTTTGACCATATATCTGGTAACTCAAAGAAAGTAGGAAAAAAGTTTCACCTTGAAATTTCAAGTAGAAGCTGAAAACTCAGGACATTAAATAAAAGCAACTTAGCAACTAGCAATAGGTAGGAAAAAATGTATTTCCCTTTGGTAACACATGTACTATATTACGTAACACAAATTTATAGTGGAACCAATCTATATGGCTGTGTTGTGTCAGAGCAGTGGGAAAAATGAATTATCTTTGACTTCTTCTATGAATCCTATAGAGTTGAACACTAGTTTCTAATGATGAGAGATCTGATGAAGACGTGGAAATGGGAATTAAAAAAAAACATTTTGGAATTTCCTGGAACCAAGACGGCAGAGCAAGCAGGAAACTGCTGGAACTCTCTCATACTCACTTCCAAACAACCATAAAATAGCACCCTCAAACAAATCCTGGAATGGGAGAACCAGCAAAGATGGGGTAAGACACTCTTTAAGCCCAAGAAACCTGGAAGGTTGGTAGGAAAGGTCTGTCTCAGTCAGGTAAAAGGGGAGTGCAGTCTCCATCAGGAAATACACTCAGGAAGGCAGCAAGAAGTCCCAGCTCACCAAAGCAGTGGGATATCCTGTGCCCCAGTGCAGTGGAGCAGGCAAATGCTAACACCAGGATAGTCAGAGTGCCTCAGCATAGCCAGGGGAAAAGGCAGATGCCAACTCCAAAATCTCCACTTACTTCAGCGTCGCCCCTAGAAAACAGGTAGATGCTAAACACAGGACCCCATAGGTGCCTAAACAGATCATAGATACCAGTTCCAGGAACCTTCACATAATCCAACATAGACAAGTGAACAGGCAGCTGCCAGAAAAGTTTGTATATTGATGTTCCCTGTCATCGTAAGTTTCTGTAGTCAGATTCTCTTTTTAAAAACTCAACTTTTTTGGCCTTTTTCCTTTCCTTTTAAATTTCAGCTCTGCTTGTGAGGTGGAAGAGGCATTGTCTCAGGTTTCTTGTTCCAGGGGCTGCACACCCTGATTGTTTAACTGGCACTGTACTAATTTTGCCATGTGTGTCAGTGTAGCACTAGATAAAGAAGCAGATGCCAAGGCAGGAGCACTCTACCAGCCTCTGCACATGCCAGACACAAGCACTGGGACCCTGGTTCAACAGAGGTAAGCTTCCAGATCCATGTGGCCTCTAGCAGAACCAACTATTCTTCACAACTATCCTTCCTGCAGCACCAGACCTGAGGGTCTGCTGTGAACCTGACGGCAATATCAGGGCAACACCAGTTCAACAAACAGCCAGGGTGTGCAATTCCTGGAACAAAAAAAAACCTGAGACAATGCCTCTTCCACCTCAGGAGCAGAGACGAAATTTTACAGGTAAGGAAAAATACCAAAAAAGATGGACAAAATAAACAAAAGAATCTGACTACAGAAACTTATTATGGCAACAGTGAATATGAAGACACAAACTCAGTACAAGACAGCAATGTCAAAACACCCATGGGCAAAGCCCCAAAGGGAAACAAGAAGTGATCTCAAGCCCAGAAAAAACTTATGGAAGAGGTCAAAAAGGAGGTTAACAATAAAATAAGAGAGGTCAAAGAAAAGGGGGGGGGAAGAAAAAAAGAGTTGTGCAAGACAGTTATGAAGAAAAGAGTCAACAATTGGAAAAATAAAACAGTTGCTTAAAAAGTAGAATTGACCAGTGGAAAAGAGATACAAAAGTCTACTGAAGAAAGCTCCTTAAACACTACAATTAGCAAAATGGAAAAGGAATGGAAAAGACAATGCCTCTTCCACCTCACCAGCAGAGCTGAAATTTATAAGGAAAAAGGCCAAAAACAATGCGTTTTAAAAACTTAGAATTGGGCAAGTGAAAACTAATGACTCTATGAGACACAAAGAACTAATCAAACAAAATCAAAAGAATGAACAAATATAAGAATGTAAATACCTCACAAGAAAAATAAGTGACCTGAAAAATATATCCAAGAGAGATAATCTCAGAATCATTGAACTACTTGAAAGCCATAATCAAAAGAAGAAATGGGCCAGCATCTTTCTTTCATTCTTTTTTGAACAAATTTATTTATTTTTAGTTTTCAACATATACTTCAATGAGTTTTAAATATTCTCTGTCTCCCTTGTCTCCCCCTCCCCAAGATGAAATGCAATCTGATATAGGCTCTACATATACATTCTTATTAAACATATTTTCACATTAGTCATGTTGTATAGAAAAATTAGAATGAAAGGAAGGAACCATGAGAAAGAACAAACAAAACACAGCAGAACAAACCAAAACAAAAAAAAAGAGAGCAAACATTATGCTTTGATCTTCATTCAGACTCCATATTTCTTTCTCTGGATGTGGATGGCATTTTCCATCATGAACTGAGCAGCATCTTTCAATAAATTATCCAGAAAAACTGCCCTGATACCCTAGAACCAGGGCAAAATAGGCATTGAAAGAACACACCAATCATCTCAGAAAAGAGATACCAAAATAGAAATTCCAAGAAACATTATAGCCAAACTTGAGAACTATCAAATCAAGAAAAATATGCTGGAGGGGCCAGAAAGGAACAATTCAAATATCAGGGAGCCACAAACAGGATTACAGAAGACTTAGCAGCAACAACATTAAAGGACCAGAGTCATGAACCATGATATTCTGGAAGGCAAAGGAGCTAGGACTATAACCAAGAAACACCTACCCAGTGAAAATAAGCATAATACTTCAAAGGGAAAAAAGATCACTCAATGAAATAGATGAAGTTCGAATTTTCATAAGGAGAAGATAAAAACTGAAAAAAAATTGTTTCCAACATTAAGACCCCAAAGAAGCCTAAAACAAGAAAAGAAAAAATATAAGAGATTCAATAGAACAATATTGTTGATAGCCCTGTATGGAAAGATGATACTTGTAACTCTTAAAAATTGTACCATCAATAGTACAACTAGAAGAAAAATGCATAGACAGAGGATAAGGGTATAAAGTGAATTTGAGGGAATGATGTCAAAACAATTAATTAAAGGATAAGGAAGAGGAATACACTGGATGCAGAAGCAAAGGGGAGACAGAACAGGGTAAATTATTTCACATGAAGTGGCACAAAAGACCTATTACAGAGGAAAGAAAGAGTTGTGGGTGGGTGATGGGCATCACTTGAACTTTACTCTCATCAGAATTGGCTGAAAGAGGGAATAATATACACTATCAGTTGAATATAGAAACCTACCTTACCTTACAGGAAAGTAGGAGGGGAAGAGATTAAGTTAAGGGAGTGGGGCAGGGCTGACAGAAGGGAGGTGGTAGACAGAAGCAAAATACTGATGAGGAGGGAAAAGGTGAAAGGTGAGTGAGGACAAACCGGAAAAAAAAATAAGATGGAGGGAAATAGTAATCATAACTGTGAATATAAAAGGGATGAACTTTGCCATAAAACAGAAGTGGATAGTAAAGTGGATCAAAAACTAGAATACTACACTTGAAGCTCTGAGACACACAGAATAAAGGTAAAGGCCTGGAACAAAATCTATTATGCTTCAGCTAAAGTTAAAAAAAAAGTGGGGGTAGCAACTAATCTCAGAAAAAGGACACCAAAAATAGACCTAATTAAAAAAAAGATAAGGAGTGAAAGTACATCTTGTTAAAAGTTACCATAGACAATGAAGTAATATGAGTACTAAACACATATGCACCAAATGGTATAGAGTACAGATTCTTAAATGACAAGTTAAATAAATTACAGGAAGAAATAGAGAGCAAAACTATAGTAGTGGTAAATTTCAACTGTTCCCTCTCCAAACTTGATAAATTCAACAAAAAATTAAAAAAAAAGAAACTGAGGTGAATAGAAGATTAGAAAAGTTAGATATGACAGACCTTTGGAGAAAACAGAGAGGGAACAGAAAGGAATATACCTTTTACTCAGTACCATAGGGCACCTATATAAAAATTGACCACATTAATGTGCATGCAAACTTCAAAATCAAATGTAAGAATTTGGAAATATTAAAAAATATATTCTTTTCAGGTTATAATGCAATGAAAAATTACATTCACAAAGGGCAGTGGAAAGATAGACAAAAATTAATTGGAAATTAAATAATCAAATCCTAAAGAATAAATGGATCAAAGAACAAATCACAATTTAAATAAAGAGAAAGACAACAATGAGGTATTACAAAATTTATGAGATGCAGTCAAAACAGTACTTAGGGGAAAATATATTTCTCTAAATTCTTAAATCAACAAAATGGAAAAAAGACCAGATACATAAATTGGATATGCAACTAAAAAACCCCCAAAAACCCAGCCCCTCCAAAAGCCCAAAAAAACCTCAAAAAAAGAACAAGTTAAAAATCACCAATTAAACACCAAATTGGAAATCCTAAAAACTAAATGTGACATTAATAAAATTGAAACACAACAAAACAAAACTTTTGAGCGAATAAATAAAATCAGGAGCTGGCTTTTGTGAAAAACAGACCAATCAGCCATTGGTTAATTTGATTAAAAGAAGAGAAGATAATCAAATATCCAGTATCAAAAATGAGAAGGGTGAAATCACCACCAATGAAGAAGAAATGAAAGCAATCATTAGGAAATACTTTGCCTATCATATGTCAGTAAATCTGACAATATGAATGAAATCAATGAATATTTATGAAAATAACACTACCCATATTAACAAATCAGAATATAGAATATCTAAATAGCGAAATCTCAGGAAAAGAAATTGAACAAACCATTAATGAGTTTCCCTAATAAAAAATCATCAGAAGGTCACAAGTGAATTCTACCAAATTTTTGAAGAAAAATAATTCCAATACTATATAAACTATTTGGAAAAAATTGGTGGAGTCCTATAAACCTTGTTCTATGACACAAATATGGGGCTGATACTTGAATTAGGAAGAGCTAAAATAGAGAGAAAATTATAGAATAATTTTTTTCTCAAAAATCCATAGGTCTCCAAAGCATCCTCTCCCTTCTGCAAAACAATACTTATTGACTTCCTTTCTATCTAAATTCTTTAACATTCACACACACACACACACACACACACACACTTCCTTCAAACACTCCAACCTCACATTTGCTGCCTTCCTCAGAATCCTCAAATGTTTTGCTTTACCTCAGCTACTATCTCAGTATATGAAATGGTTTCTGAGAAACCTTGTGTGAATTGTTGCATCTCAAAGAGAACAGAACCAGGGAAATTATTTTATAAAAACAACAACACTGTAAAGACAAACAACTCTGAAACACATGAAAACTCTCATCACCCAAATGACCAGCTGTGATTCAAATGAAAAGTAAATTTATATACATACATACATATATATATGTTTACTTTTCATACATATGTATGTAATGTGTATATAGACATGCATATGGTACAAGAAGTATATTTGAAGCCAGAATCTTTCTGAATCCAGAGACAGTGCACATCACATTAAACTGTGCTTGCTTGACTTACAGATATAGACCCAAATCATGCAGTTGCCAATTGTTTGTTTTCATATCATAAAATGATAAACACAACATGCAACAGACCTAATAGGATATCACATGGGATGGTATTTACTTAATAATTGAACCTTGCCTTGTTGCCTAGGGATCACAGTTTTTTTCAGAACATTATGTTCCTGCTGTAAATATTACTTGTCAGAAGTACAAATTAGCCTGAGTTATGAATGCCTATTTTCTGGCTCTTAAGGGAAGTTGGAGAGCGTTGGATAAAAGCAGCTTTTGTTACAGGCTCTGTGGACTCTAGGCATTGTGCAAGTAAGACAATCAGGCAGAACTTATGGACTCCCAAGAGCTCAATGAAAAGATAGCCTCACTCACTGCAATTGAGTTTAGCAGCTGGAACTGGAGGTAGCAGCTGTAGCAATTTCCATGATAATGGTCAGGGAAATGTAATGGGGAAAGAAAACAACAACACTGAACTTGAAATCAGGAGATTAGAATTTAAGTCCTGACACTACCACTTATTAGTTAGATAAAAGGGTCTTAGATTTAGAAGAGAAATGAGAGGTCATCAATTCCATTCCCTACATCACAGATGAGGAAACTGAAGCACAGAGAAGTTAAATGGTTTGCCCAGCCTCTTCCAATTTGAACACTTGCCTTTCTGGTTCTAATTCAATATCCTGCTTGCTCTACTCTAGGAAAGGCATTCAACATTTTGGAACCACAGGTACCTCTTCTTTAAATGGGGATAATGATTCTTGCACTAGGTATTTGCACAGGGCTGTTGTGAAGCAAGGTGGATATAAACTTTTAAATCTTACAAGTGCTTTTATTACTTCCATTATTTGCTAAGTCTCAGCTGTTTGCTTCCCTCTTTGAGGCAGGCAGTCAGAGAGACTAGCAGAGAAGATGAGGAATGGTAGAATTAGGGAGATGAGGTAGAATCAAGTAAAATGCTAAGCATCTAATTCGATTTCATTACTTTTTAAAAATTTCTTTTTTATTTTATTACTTTTTAATGGCCCCAAACAGGAAGCATTTCAGTGTAGTGGGAAGAAAGCTGAAGTGGAAAGATCTGAATGTAAATCTTGGTTCCCCTGCTTAAAAGTCATGTGACTTCAAGGCAAATCACTTGACTTCTCTGAGGCTCTGTTTCCTTACTAATAAAATCAAGATAAAATAGTATTCCAAAAGCAGTTCAAATTACTGTTGAATCCATATGGGTCATTTTCCTCTTTCCTTGCCCTCTTTAAGGTATGGTCCTGGTTGGGGTATTGCTAGATCAAAGGGTGTGCAAAGTTTATTTACTTCCTAAGCATAGTTTCAAATTACTTTTTCAGAATGGCTGAATAGCTCTAACATAGAATATTATTGTCATGGGCTCCTTATAACTCTTCAAGCATTTATCATTTTCCATTTTTGGAGTCAGTTTTGCCAATTGAATGGGTGTGAGGTGGAATGGCAGAAGTTCTTTAATTTTCATTTCTCTAATTTTGTATGGCAGTAGTCTAGATTTCTCCTGTTGAAAATTCCCTGTTCATATACCTAGATCATTATAATGGCAAGCAGTGAAGTACTTAGAGCCTCATCCATGATTATATCAAGTCTTTGTTAAGAAACAGAAATTTTAAACCCCAGAACTTGTAAACCCCTGTTGCTGATGCAATGGAAAGACACAGAACAGGGAGGAGCCTAATGACCATATATAAGAAGAAGCCCAAGCTGGGGAAGAGCAGAATAGAGAACAGAAAAGGTAGTGGCAGAATTGCGAAGGGGAACTTTGTGGTGGCCAGGCACTCTGTTCTGTTTGTGTTGATTTTTGATTGTGATACTTTGTACAGAAGCCCTGGGATCTTACTGGAAGCCCTGAAAGAAGATTTTCTTGTTGTTTCTTTATGGAAGTCCTAGAGGAGAGATTCATAGGTCCTGGGACTGTACTAATGATTTGTGTTGAGTTCTCAGACCTTATCTGTAAGTCTATTTTGATTGCACAGGCAGATAGTGAATTGGTGATGGTGCTGGCAATGTACATGTTATTTTGGCTCTGTCAAGCTTTGTTTTCCCAGAAACAGAAACTGTGAAGGACTTAAAGTAGATTGGACACTGTGAGTTTCCATATGGAGTGGGAACTGGACAAGAAACTGGATGAGGAACTGGAGAAGGAAATGAGAGCTGCCTACCTTTGAATCCAGGTAGTAGTTGGGTAGATTCAGGCAGGATTCAGGCAAAACTGACTCCAAATAGTGGAAGAGGAACCATGGAATTTATGAGCCAGCCTCGAGTTAAGATGAAAAGGCCTCTTCTTGGGTACTTAGTGCTAACTGAGAAGATCATGATTTACTGTGGCCTATGGAAGGGGTTGGGTTGGGGAACTTTGTACTCTGTGCTGTGTACCTCTTAAGGATGATTGAGTTAAGATTATTGTAAACTAATCTCTAAGAGTTTTGGACTGAGAAATTAAGATGATATGACCTATGGGTGGAGAACTTTGACCTTTGTACTTTGTGTCCCTTAAGGAGGCTTGCTCCTTAAGGATGATTGAGTTAAGGACTTACTGAATATTATCTTTTGCTTAAAACTATATGGCTACTATGGTGAAAACTGTCTGGCCACTTTAGTGATAACTTATGTTATAACACTGTGAATTCTGTACTTTGGTTTCTGTGAATGTTTTGCTTTAATTTACTGCTCAATAAATAGAGAATTTACTATATTATGTAATCAGAACCTTAAAGCTCTTTATAGCAGTGGTCCTCTGGAAAGTTGCTCATGCTTGGCTTTATAATAATTTATCATTTTTTTCAATTATTTCTCAGTTGGGATTGAATGGGTTTTATTTTTATAAATTTTGATCACTTTACCCCAAATTTTATATAAGACCTTTGTTATAGAAATTTACTTCTCAGCTAATTTTATTTTTAACATTCATTTTCTTTTAATTGAGTTTTGAATTCTCTCCCTCCCTCCAGCTGCTCTTATAACTATTGAGAAGGGAAGCAATATGATATCAATTATACAAAGGTAAGTCATGCAAAATATCATTTCCATATTATCCATGTTGCAAAACAGCAGAAATAGCAACAAAACCCAAGAAAAACACAGAAAGTATTTGTTTGGGGATGGAGAAGCATTCTTTAATCTGCATTGAGCATTCATCAGTTTTCTGTCTGGAGGGGTATAACATTTTCCATCTGAGCATTTTAGAATTATCTTGGATCATTGTCTTGATCAAAGTAGCTAAGTGTTCAACACTTGATCATTGTTACAATATTGCTGTAACTTTGTATAATGCACTCCTGATTCTGTTCACTTCACTTTGTATCAATTCAAGGAAATCTTCCCAAGTTTTTCTGTAACCACCCTAGTCATCATTTGCTATTCCATCAGAACTATATGCCACAATTTGTTCAGGCATTCCATAATTAACAGGTATTTCCTAAATTTCAAATTTTTATCACCACATAAAGAGCTGATATACATATTTCTGTAGCTAAGTCCTTTTCTCTTCTCTTTGGGATACAGACCTAGCATTTCTAAGTCAAAGCATGTGCAAAGCTTAAGAGCCCTTTGGGTATACTTTCAAATTGTTCCCCAAAATGGTGGGACCAGTCTACAATCTCACCAACAGTGTGTTAGTAGCCCTATTTTTTCACATTCCCCCCAGTAATTGTCATTTACCTTTTCTGTAATGTTAATGAATCTGAGAGCTGTGAGGTTGATTTGTTTTTAATAAATTGTTGTTTAGAGTTGTTTTAATCTGCATTTCTTTAATTAATAAACATTTAGAGCATATTTTTATGTGACTATTGATAGTCTTGAGTTTTTCTTCAGAAAAATACCTGTTCACATCCTTTAACCATTTATCAATTGTGGATTGGCTTTTTTTTATTACAAATTTGCCTTACTTTCCTACATAGTTGTGATATGAGGCTTTTAGACTTTTAGCAAAGGAACTTACTTTAAAAAAAATTCCCCAGCTTCTTGCTTTCCTTTTGATTTTGTTTTCATTAGTTTTGTTTGTGCAAAACCTTTTTAATTTAATGTAATCAAAATTTTCTGTTCTATTTCTTGGACATAAACTCTTCCATTATCCATAGATGTGGCAGAGAAAATTTTCCATGCCTCCCCTAAATTGTTTATGGTTTTACGCTTTAGATCTAAATCATTTTCAAGGTGTTATTTTTCTACAGTATTTTTTTGTGCCTCTTTTACCAAGCTGTTAATTCTTAATTCTTTTTTCAAAATTTTCTTGTATCAATCATTTCTTTTCATGGTTTTCCTTTACCACTCTGATCTTTTTTTAAAACTTTTCCAAGGATGTTTTTTTTTTTGAGTTTTTGTCCAATTTGCATTTTTCTTTTAGGCTCTACTTGTAGCTGTTCTTATGTTGTTCTCTTCTGAGTTTCTCTTTCAATCTTCCCAGTCACCATAGTAAGTTTTTATGATCAAGTTCTTTGTTATTTGCTCATTTTCCTAGCCTACTTCTTGACTTTGAACTTTATGTTAAAGTAGGGCACTGTTGTAATTAACTGGTGGCAATAGGTGGGAGAGACTTTTCCAAACTTCAGACATTTTCACCTTTCTGTTTTCAGAGGTCATTTGGGACTTTAGAAGTCTTGACTGTTTCTAAGGTGGGATCATCCAGACAGAGAGATGTGGTCACTCCTCCCTTGAGTTTGGAAGTGATATTATTTCTCAGAGTCCCTCCTCACTTGAGGCAACAAGCACACCCCTCCACCCTGAAATTCTGACCCAGACATACATATGGGCAATGAAAATGTCAAACATCACTTTTTTCTGTGCCCAGTGCTAGTGCTAGTTTCCGTTGTAATCTCTTTCTGACCAGTTACCTGTTTCTATTACTCTCTTTGGTTTGAAAGTTCCAGAAGTTGATGCTGATGCTACTTTTGCCATCTCTTAGATTCCTTGATGCTTCTGCTGCCATGTGGATTCCAGGCCAACCCTAACTATTGTATTACAGTTTCTGACTTCTGACCTCCTAAGTTGTTTTGGGTTGGAGAAATGTTTCATGATAACTTTTTGTTAACTTTGTGGCTTCAGAATTCATTTTGAGGCATTGTTTTAAAGTCACTTGGAAGTGAATGTTGAGAAGGCTCAGCTGCTTTCTCTACTCTACCTTCTTGATTCTACCCTTAGATGTCCTCTTCTAGTTTTAGCTGCATTTATTTTGTTCATGAAAATCTCTTAAAATTTTATACAATAAAACTGTCCATTTTATCTTCAGTAATCCTCTCTTCCCTTTGTATGGTCATAATCTCTTCCCTAATCAATAGATCTGAAATGCAATTTCTTCCTTGCTTTCCTAATACATGTATGAACACCCTTCACGTCTAAATCAAGTCTCCTTTAGGAGCTTCTCTTAATATATAACACAAAATATTAGAAATTGTACCTAGTTTCTGCTAAAATTGTTTCCAGTTTTCCCAGTAACTTTTGTTGAATCACGAGATACCACTCCAATATTTAGGGCCTTGCTGTTTATCATGCACAAGCTGTTGTGCTTGTTTGCTTCTCTGTATTGTGTATCTATTGTGTGGTAGCTAGGTTGCACAGTGGATTGTAATCTGGGCCTAGAGTTAGAAAGACCTGAGTTCAAATTGGAGCTCACACACATACTAGCTGTGTGATTCTGGTCAAGTTCCTTAAGCTCTTTCTTCTTCCATTTTCTTAACTATAAAATGGGAATAACAAATAAGACCTAACTTATAGACTTCTGCTGAGAATTAAATGAGATCATATTTTTAAAACGTTAAAATGTCTGTCTAGTAGTTAATTTAAAAAATATTTTCTTCCTCATTAAACTATGCTACTGATCAATCTTTAGTTAATCTTTCTCAAAATCAACTCATCTTGATAATTACTACTTTGTAGTATAATCTGAAATCTGGCACTATTAGGTTCCTTCTTTTCCACTATTTTCTTTAGGAACCTTGAGGTCCTTGACATTTAGTTCCTCCAGATGAATTTTTTTTCTCTCTTTTTTTTTCTAGTTCTATAAAGGTTCTCTAAAGTTCTTTGGCACTTTGACTGGTGTGACAGTAAATAAATAAAATCAAGTCATCGTACTTTTATTATATAAATTCATCTTACCTACAATTAATTAATATTCCTTCCACTATTTAGATCTGTCTTCATATGAAAAGGATTTTTTGTTGTATTTATTTGTTATGTGCGTGTCATGGCAAGTAGATTCCAAACTTCTCTTTCATACTGTAGTTATTTCAAATGAATTATTTTTTCTATTTTTTTCTTTTTTTATTTTACTGAGTTTTATTGATTTGTGTGGGATTTTTTACTTTGCAAATCTGCCCAACTTTTAAATTTTAAATTAATATTTAATTGACTTTCTAGGGCTCTCAAACCATCATATCATCCACAAAAAGCAATTCTTTCATTTATTCTTTATTTATATTTGCTACCTGTACTGCATTTTCTTTTCTTATTGCCTTAGATAGCATTTTAAGCATCATAACAAATAGAATATGATAATGGACATTCTTGCTCCAGGTCTAATATTATTGGAAAAGTATCTACTTTGCTGCCATTATAGATAAATACTGCATATCATATTAAAAAAAGGTTTTTTAAAATTTGTTGTTGCACATTTTTTATGAATTTATTTGAAATACCTGTATTTTCTAGTGTCTTTTTTATAGTAATGATAAGAAGTATATATCATCAAAAGCTTTGTGTCCATTCAAGATGTCTAAAAACTCTAGAAAACCACAAATTAAAACTGCAACTATATACTAAAATAGAAATGCTGGAAATTAAAGAAGAGATTAACAAAATTAATAACAAAAAATTAACAAATGTGCTTAGGAGTTTATTTTTGAAAGAAAATAAACAAGTATCCAATTTTATTTTTAAAGGGATAAGTGAAACTAAAAAGAAAAACTAAAGGTCAATTCATGATGAATTATAAATGAAGGAATTCATTTTAAAAAAGCAATATTGGTCAATTATATGACAAAAAAAACTGACAACCTGTATTGCCAATACAATATGCACAGCACTGATGGCAGCTATGAAAATGCCAGTGTAATTCTGAATCTCAAAATGTAGCAAACTCTCCATATAGAAGATAGAAGCACAACATTTATTCAGACACCAGAAAGTTGAACCTCAACACCAGATAGCCAAATGCCAACAGAAGAAAACCAAATC
>JAQQSW010006959.1:0-13823 GCA_028646575.1 Pseudocheirus occidentalis | reverse complement strand
TGAAGACTTCCTAATTGCTAATGTCCCTTCTGGGGTGGCCAGTTGATGCAGTGGATACAATGCCAGGACCAAAGTCAGGAAGACTCATCTTCCTGAGTTCAAATATGGTCCCAGGTACTTACTAGCTGTGTGGCTCTATGCAAGTCACTTAATCCTGTTTGCCTCAGTTTCCTCATTTGTAAAATAAGCTGGAGAAGAAAATGTCAAACTTCTCCTGTATCTTTGCTAAGAAAATGCCAAATGGGATCACGAAGAGTCAGACAAGACTGAAAAATGACTGGACATCAACAAAATATCCCTTCTGGCAATGTCTGGAAAAGACTAGGCACTAAATACCTGATTTTTGGTTAATTTGATTGACTGAATCTCCCTTTCCCCCTTTCTCCTTTCCTTGTGTAAGAATGGGAGGTGTCAGCCATGCAAACATCCAGAGTGATGGGGAGTCAAACATTTAAGACAAAAAATTCCTGAAAGAAGAAAATGACATTGTTTTGTTTCTTTTAGGGACTGAGGGGAGGGGAGGGGAGATATAGTAAAGGGTCATTATGGTTTTGTTTGGTTGTTATTATTATTATTGCTGTGCTGTGGTGGCAGTAGCATTTAATAGAAGTTGTGGCTGAAAATAACAAGAAAACAGACTTCCTCAGTTTCTCAGCTGGGATATGGAGAAAGATAAGAGAAGGATGCATGGAAAAGCAAGGACTCAGAGAGAGTTCCAGAAGCATTGCAGCATCTCAAGAATTCTGTGGTTACCAGAGGCATAGACCATCACAACTGGAAAAACCTAACTCAAGATCACCTAACCCAAGGTCTTTATTTCACAAGGGAGGAAACCAAGATCTAGAGAGGACCAATGAAAGTTCTGAGAGGATGGTGGCAGATCTGTGGTTAGAACTCTGATCTTCTACCATATTCCCTGACCCTAGTGAAGTCCATCTTTTAAAAGTGAAGTCTTCTTACCAAAAGCACCACTTCTAGGTCAGCTTCCTGAGGGTAGCTCTAGGATTGTCCATTGAAATCATTGTGGGGTAGGTGATTTGTTCTAATTGCCATGTTAATGCCATGCCTACAAACCATGACAATTTTGTAGATCAAAAGTCTGTAACCTGAGGTTCATGAACTTATTTGTTCATTTAATATTTTACCAATTGTATTTCAATGTGACCGGTTTCCCTTATAATCCTCTATATATTTTTTTACACTTAAAAACTTCATTCAGGACAGGGGTCCATAGTCTTGAGATTACCAAAGGAGTCCATCATATCAAAAATCTTAAACACCTAGCAGGCTTATATAATCCAAGGATTTTGTATTTCTTTTTTTTCTAAAACAAGTAATGGGTGGAGAAGGAAAAAGAAAAAAAATCAATGATTGATAACTGAAAAAAATTATAAAAAGAATAAAAAAAGAACTTCGGTTGTAATGGCACAATTGGAAAACCCAACAAACTGAATGGTCCTGAAGCATTTTGGTCAGGGTTAAAGAATGGTACTTGCAATGCTAGCCAAATCATCAGAATAGCTCATATTTATGCAAAGATTTAACGCTTAAGATCACAAGCTCATAGATCTGAACCTGGATGAGACCTCGGAGGTTACCTGCTCTAAAACTTCATTTTATAGATGAGAAAACAGAGTACTGAAAAGGTTAAGCTTACCCAAGGTCTTAGAGGGAGTGCAAAGTGTTCTCACAAATAAAATAATATAGTAAGTAGCACAAGTATTTCCAACCCCATTTTTCACATGAGGAAATTCAGGCTCAAAGATAGGCAGTGCCTTACCTAACCAAAGTCACACAGCTACTAAGTGGTCTTCAGTCCTCTCTAGGCTGTGTTCCTGACTTCTCCTTGTTCATCCTTCATTTTCATAGAGGACCAATGACATCAGAAGATGATGTCATAACTCACGAGTAAATTGGATTGAAGTGAGGCAGAGCTGTGCAAAGTCAACAGCCTTACTCTGTCCCCCAGAATCATCAGAGTCCAGTGATAAAAGACATAAATAAGTCAAGACAACTGGCAATGGCCCTGGACTCCTGACTCTCCTCCTAGACTTTATCATTAATTCCCCAGAAACCTCTCTACACAGGAAGCTCATACCATCCCTGGACTTTACACGTTGATTTATAGTATTTTCTATGCCTGCAAGCCTCTCCCTTTGAACTGACCAGTTTCTCTCAGAATCTCCATTTTAAGGAATAAGCCCAGTCTTCTCCCTTCTTCTATAGGCTTTACTCCTGACTTTCCTAGCAGACTTTGTCTTCAGTGCCCCTGTGCTGGGTACTATCAACACCCAGCCCTGCTTCTAACTTCCTTTCCAGGTTGTCTTCCCTTATTAGAATATGTACTCCTTGAGGACAGGGACTGTCTTTCTAAATGTATTTATGTACCAAGCACTTGGTATAAGGCTGGACATATAAATTGTGCTTAATAACTGATCAATCAATAAATACTTATTAAACTTCCACTATTTGCCAGGCACTGTGCTAAGTGCTAGAGATACAAAAAGGGGCAGAAGACATTCATTCCCTGTCCTCAAGGAACTTACAGTAGAATTGGGGAGATAACAGGCAAACAAAGAGATACAAAGTAAGCTGTATGCAGGATAAATAGGAAATAATTAACAGAGGGAAAGCACTGGAATGAAGAAGGATTAGGGAAAATTTTCTATAGAAAGTTAGATTTTTATTGAGACGATTCTTGTTGAGTGATTAGTGGGGTTGGAGAATGACTGAGGTCTTCTGACTCTAATTACCAGGGTTCCACTGAACCTACGCTGATATCTGGTTGGTGAATAGAAACAAAGAGCTCGCTATCCACAAGTAAAATTGACTTTCTGAAAATGCTCATGCTCAAAATCTAATGACATGTAATCACTATCCTTGAATTGAATTCAGTCACAAAGAGTCTGGTTTTTGTCTGGTATACTCCAAGTGCACATCACTAAACATTTCAAATTCTATCATTTCGATATGGTAGTAATGCTTTTCATACCTAGATGAGATTCAAAAACAACCAAAATGGAACCATCCATGAAAAAGAGAACCCGGGAATCTATGAAGTCATTGTTTATCCCATAAAGACTAGCCAAGAAGTGTTGTTCTTAGATGACATTCCTACCAAATGCTTCTCCAATTTGCCATACTGTAACTCTTCACAGTTTGATAAGACACAGATGACGTTAACCAGAGAGAAAAAAGAGCCCCTAATGATGAATTCATGAGAAAGTATATTAAGGAACCCATATTTAGAATTCATATCTCTGTCTAAGTTTACACAAGTACCATGTGTGTCTTATATTTTCAGTATGTGCTATCTTCTCCATCACTTACCCCGCTGTCAACAGAGGAAAAGCATAACCCATGTCACAGATCAGAGAACCATCCCTCTTGAGTCCTTCTCTGACACTACTTAACTCTGTGAATTATTGGCCTTTCTCAGGAGTAAAGTGGCATGTCACATACCAGTCAATACAGATAAAGGCACAGTTTTTACCCAGTAAAATATTTTGGGTAACACACTCATTTTAGCTTCTTGAACTATGACATCTTTTCCTTTTAGGATATTTCTCCCAACCATGGCCCAAATTTTATTGCAATCTATTTAAAAATATAGGAGATACACTCACTTAAGATCTTTTTATTGCTCATTATTTTCTTCAAGATCATAGATGAAATGTAAAGCCCACAAATCAAATTTAGGTTGTTTTTTTAATGAGATCTTTTAGTAATATAAATTTAAATAGCTGATTTTTTTAATTGTTGTTTTTTACACCTCTAAGTTATTTGTTTGGCATGATTTAGAAATTTTTTTAATGGACCTATAGCATCTCTTATCAGAGGATAAAGGCAAATACTAAGATTCTTTGTCCCTTCTTTTCCAAAACTATTACTATCAAGATGTAAGCCCTCATTACCTTCCTGATTTTCACTATCACAATAGCCTGTTCACTGGTCCTCTGACTTCCAGCTACTCTGTATTCCAGTCCATATTGTTCTTCCTAATGCACAGATCCGATCACATTATTCATATACTCAAAAAACATTCCATGGATCTCCATTCTATGACAAATAAAAACCAAATTCCTTATCTTGGTATTCCAGGACAAGGAAAGTCATACCTATCCTTCAATGCTCCTCCCCAAATGTCTTCTCCTTTATGCAGTCATCTCTGATTTCTCCAGATGGAAGTGATAATGTCCCCTTTTGAATGCTCATATTACTGTACACATTTCTGCTGAACTTTGCACATTCAACCTTGAACTATGACTATTTATTTCTGCCTTTGCCTTCACTCTGCTAATAGATTGAAAGCTCCTTGAAAGCAGGGACCTTGTCTTATTCGTTTTTGGATACTCATCAGAAGGCAGATACGTGCCTTGCACATATTAGATGAATTTGAGCAAATCTAAACATAGGCAAAAGACCCCATATTTACTATTCCATTTGGCTTCATTCTTTTGGGATTTCTACTGAGATTTGAGGATCTTCTAAAAAGCATCCCCAAATAGTCCTTCCCCTTGTGCCCTTTTAGCTAATGAGGAAACTGAGACACATGAAGGGGTTTGAAGCTGTTTGCTCTCCCAGACAGACACTTATTAGTCTGATTTCAGATGAGATTTGGGGGTTAATTCTTGAATGTGTCACAGCAACATTATATTTTTTTATTCCTTCTTAAAATAATGTATAAAACTCTCACTCTCAGCCCTAACCTCTCCCTCTTTGTGAGCCCATCCCATTAGCCTTAATCATTCAACCTCTGCAGTTTAATAACCTTGTGTCTTAGGAAGCCTATAACATGGTGGGGCTCCTTCTTCCGTTGCTGGGATTTTGTGCTTCAGAACACATTACCGATCTCAATTCTCCCTGGAGAGTAAGTACCCAGCATACATGGGCATTTCCAAATTAAATTCAGGCATGTTCCAACTTGGGAGCTCAATCTGATTCCAAAGGTGAGAGATCAGCTTTATTAACTAAAGCCACCCACCATCCCAGGAAGGCGGCAGGAATTAAAACCAGACTTTCCTGGTGTTATAAATTTGATTCCTGTCAACAGTGCCAATTATACTCCTAGAAATTCAACTTCTTGTGTTTTGTTAAGTCCTTAGAGGCACTTCGAAGGAGAACTGAGCCCAAGAATCATTTCCCCAGTTCACTCCCTGGTGAAGATGTACAAAAGAAAAGGTTGTTTTCTCCCATGTCCATTCACTTCACTCTTTGGTGGGAAAGGCTCCCTGGGAATTCTGAGAAGGTAAGGGGGTAGAGACACCAAGGCACACAACACTTAGCTTCTCAAGCACAGGGATATTGGCAAGAAGCCCTTTTGCACAGTTCAGTAAGGAAATGATGGGGATTAAACGAATGACTGCGCTGAGTACCTCCCTCACTTACATGAAGATGAGAATTAACAGAAGTTTTACAAAATGATCAGTCAATAGTGAACGTCCCCTACCTGTACATACGTACCCATGGCACCGTTGTTGAGGGGTAGAAGTAGGTTCTGTGTATATTGAGGGAAGAAATCAAACTTTTAGATTTAGCTACTTGTCTTTAATGCCCTAGGGTTTAGGGTAAAGATTAAAAAGCAGTATAGTTCTTGCTCCCAAGTCCTCCAATTGATAGCTGCTTGCTTAATAATAACTCATTTATATGGTGCTTTAAAATTTGGGGAAAAGAACCATTTATATTCATAATATTATTTGAACCTCATACTGTCCTAGAAGGTAGGCAGTCTGGATATTGTATCTATTTTACAGATGAGGAAACTGAGGTTCAAAGAGAAAGGACTTTCCCATGATCACACTGGAGGGAAGATTTAAATTCACATTCTCCTGACTCTAAGTCTAGCAACCTATCTACTGCACCACCATGTTTCTTCTCTGGTAATTCCCATGATAGCACCATTGAACTAAAACCTTAGGGGCACATATGCATAGTTTTTGATGATTTCTATCTCCATACATTTCCCCTTTTATTTGTGTTCTGTAATTACTTTCTGTGAAAGAGATGTGAAAAGATCTTTGGATAATCTAGCAAGCCCTTCTACATTCCTTAACCTCTCCCCCCCAACCCCCATCCCTTCCCTTGACATCACCTGATGCCATTGGGCCCCTCCATGACTTCATAACTTGATTGCATGGTGGTGTTATTTGTTTCTTTGACTTGAGCTAACAGAGGGTCCTTTGACAGCAGAGACCCAGTACATTGCTGAGTCTGTCCTCAAAGTCATTCCAACTTGTTCTATTGGCATGACCTGTGGAAGCCTAGCTACCTTCATGCTATGAAAAAGCATCAGAGATGGATTTCAGTGGATGGATGACAAGATCATAGTTTGTTGTTTCTTTTGTTGTTGTTGCTAGTATGGTGGTGGTGGTTATTGCTGTGATGACGATGATGACGATGATGACGACGACGACGACGACGATGATGACGATGGAAGAGGAGGAGAAGGAGACTGTTCACCCCCATGGCAGGGCTAAGGTCCAGGAATTCTGTGTTTTGTTTTTTGATTTATCCAGTTAACATTATTGCATTAATTGTTTACCTGGCAATGATATTGCTGTGTTTTCTGAGCTGCCAACAGCATTTCTCAGATAAAAAAGAATTTCAGGAAAAAAATGAAACATTCACTTACCTTTTTGCCCTGTGGACACATTCACTCTTTGATACAGTTCTATACCCCAGGTCTCTGACCTGTACTCTCATTTCTGTTGGAAATAGGTGGTGAAGGAGAGTATCTCATCCCAGCTCTGCTCCTAATGTTTTGTGTGACTTGGAACATGGCGTTTTACCTTTGGCAAGTCTCAGTTTCCTCCTTTGTAAGATGGAGGAAACGGATATAGAATAGATGTCCTCAGAGATTTCATTTGTATGTCTAGATGGAAACAAGGCGTCATGTCCTTTGATTATGTTTCTTTGGGAAGCCAGGATTGAGTATATAGGTACAAGAATCTCTCTGTCACAATCTTTTGAACAACAATCTTCCCCTAAGCCATGGAACACCATGGTCACTGAAGAATCAAAATTGTGGGTGACCCAAAGCACAACAGAAAAATGGGTAATTGGTATAAATAGGGGGAGTAGTTTATTATCAAAGTCACTTCGAAGTCACACAAAGTCCTTAGCACAAGAAGTAGCTTCAAAAAGTCAGTGACAAAATGTATAATCAGAAATGGAAGACAGTATACACACATATATATATAAATACATATATGCTGTCTTACCTCCATTTCTGATTATATATATGTGCGTATGTGTTACACACATATATGCATATGTATACATATATACACGTGTATTGTATATATCATTTATATCATATGTAAATATCCAAGAAAAACGGTGCAGAGCCAATGCTTTGCCCTAATTTATCATTTTCAAGACCATGAGTAGATCATCCCACCTTTGGACAACTCTAATCATTGAGAATGAAAAATTATGTGTGTGAAGCATGTGGAAAGATGTCATCAGAGGGCTATGTGAATGAAAAAATGGCAAGCATCCCAAAGGATAAGATTGGCAGCCTGTGCTCTTTACCTTTCAGGTTGAATTGTTTTTTTAAATACTGAAAACAATTGTTGGATTGCACTGGCATTTTTATATGCCAACCTGAGTGGCAGCATGAATCAGTGCATGGGTAATAGAAAGAGGACTGGTCCAGGACTTGGAAAACCTGGGTTCTAGTTCTGACTTTCCAGTTAACCAGCCAAGGGACTGTAAGTCAAAGGGAGCGATATAGAGTCAATGCTACTAATACTAATAATCAAGAAAACCTCAGTGTGAATTTCACAGCCAACATTAGCGGCATGACCTTGGTCAAGAGTTTCTGAGACTCGGTTGTTTCATGTGTAAAATGTAAATAATAAGAACCATGGTACCTGCCTCATGAGTTGGTGTCCTATTAAATGGTGTGCATACCAAGCTATGGCAGCTAAGTGATATGAATGGATAGAGATGGCTCTGGAGTCAGGAGAATCTGAGTTCAAATACAACCTCAGACACCTATTAGCTGTGTGACCCTGGGTAACTCACTTAACCCTGTTTGCCTCAGTTCCTAATCTATAAAATGAGCTGGAGAAGGAAATGGGAAACCACTCCAGTATTTCTGCCCAGAAAGTCCCAAATGTAGCCACAGAGAGTCAGACATGACTGAAATGACTCCGCAAGAACAAGATAAAATGTTATATAAATGTCAGCTATTACAAATTTCTCCAGCCTTTGATTTTATCATATGTAAAGCAGAAAAGGGTTTTAGAGATCTCTGCCTCCTTTAAAATTCTATGAATGAGTCTACATTTGCTCACCTCCGACGGAAAGGTGACCCTGACATTGTGTGGAGGCCAGATGGAATAAGAAATTTACTGAACTAGCAGACAAAAGGCAACGTGGTGTGTTGGAAAGGGTGGTAGCTTTAAAGGTCCCAATACGTGTTTAAAGCCTACCTCTGACACACAGCATCTGTGTGACCGTGGGCCCTAAGCCTCTCAGGGCCTAAATGACCTCTGAGGTTCCTTCTAGATCAAAATCTATTAGTCCAGAAGCTGCCGGTTGCTGGAGGCACTAGTGGACCTTGGGAATGGGGACGATTGGAGTGAAGCAATTATACTTGCACTCAGGAAATCCTTTTGATGCAGTAATGCTTCACTGTGATTATTTCATTTTAAGTTTTTACCATTAAATTTTGTCTTTCTTTGAGTTCACTGGATTTGATTTTTTTTCCTTTTTTAACTTAAAAAGCTTTTAATTTTAACTTTAAAATTTTAACATTTGTTTTTCTACTTTCTAAAATTGAAAAAAGAAGAAAAAAATTATAACCCCCCTATAATAAATATGCACAATTAGATCCCTGTTTTGGCCGTGTCAAAAAATCAATGTTCATTAACAGACCCTAGATGCAGAATGAACTCATTTTATTTTTTACCTTGACCTGTCATTGATTTTTTTAACTTGTCCATTAGATGATTCCACAAGAAGATGGACATTAGTATTGAGCAGTATAAAGCAGGCAAGAAATGAACAAGCAATCAGTCAACATTTATTAAATGCCTACTGTATGCCAGGCAGTGTGCTAAGCTCTGGGGATATAAAAGAGACAAAAGACAGTCCCTGCCTTCAAGGATCTTACAAGCTACCAACATGGAAACAACTATGCACAAATAAGATAGATGTAGGATGAATCAGAGACAATAAATAGATGAATTAGAATTAAGAGGGGTTAGTAAAGATGCCTAGTAGAAGATGGGATTTTAGTTGGAAGCCAAGGAAGTCAGTAGGCCTTCAATTTGACTAGAAAACACGGTTGTAGAAATGACTCTTAAAAATCACTGCCATGTATGACTGCTGGAACTTGAAAGGAATGAAAGGAAGATAAGGAAATGAAATAAGCTAATATCATATGCTCACTATCAATGCCCACAATAGTGATGGCCCAGTGGGGCATGGAGCAAGCAAGGCTTACATGTTGCTTCCATGAAAGAATGATGGCTCTAAGTCAAGAAGTTATGTGTTCATTGATCATCACCACTGGAAAAGACCTTAGAAGTATTCTAGTTCAATATCCTTATTTTTCAAATATAGAGACTGAATCAGAGAGAAAGGAAATGGCCTCCCCATGGGTCACAGTTCTAATCAATGTCAGGGCCAGGAATCAAACCCAGGTTGCATGAGATAAGCCATCATTTCCCCAGTGTCTAGTGCTTCCCTTTGTAGTGTGTGCTCCGTGATTTTATGTTGATTTCTCCAGCTTTGGACTACTGCTGGGAATTCCCTTCCAATTTCCTGTCTAACCCTTTGGATTTGTTTACCCTGTGAACTTTGGTTTGACCCAGCATGGCATTTGGTTTTCTCTCTCAGATCATAGCTTGGACCAGGATCCTTTTCCTCAGGAAGGTTCTTTCTCTGAAAGCTTATTAATTGTCCCTTAGCACCAGTACCCACACATTGCTTCCCCTTAATAGATGGCCATTTGATACCCCTTAGCATATAACAGAACTACAAAACATCTGCCCCTTCCTATCAAAGGACTCTTTTCAATAATCTGGTGTACACAATAGCCTGAAGTCCTCCTTGTCAAGGACGGACTACTCAAGCAGATAAATTTGGTTTTTCAGCTATGAAAATGAACACATTAATTAATATTCATTAATCCTTTATCTACACTGCATCAATATTAGTTCAAAAAGTTAAGTTTTCCATGAACCACTTTGCTTTATCTAAATGGTATAACTCACCAGTTTTTCAAGTTTTTTTTTCCCCCCAACTAAACTGAATTAGTGCTTTTTGGTATTACATAGATAGAAACTGTTTGGGTTTGGGTTTGGTTGTTTTTTTAACAACCAATCGTTCCTGTAATAAATCAATCAAAAATCCATATTCTTGTCACCTTTAGGAACTTTCAAGGACACCCATGAAGCTGGCATCTTTCCGTGATCTTCTCTTTACACAGGGCATTACTGGATTTCACAATGTTCTTTGATCAGATGCTTCTTTCTCCCTTTTAGCCTCTGATTCATATCCTTCCCATGACCTCCAATGGAATCCTTAGCAGCATATTAATCAGTGCTATTTTGATAAGGACTCAATTACCTCCAAATCTGCCTACCTCTGCTAAAACTATGATTCCATAACTCTTCACATTGGCAAAAGCTTTTGGTGATAGATATTTCTGGTGTCACAAAATAAAACAAACAAATACAGACATACTTTTATATGAAAGAGGTTGGAAATGACTAGACAACAGCCTAGAGACTGACCCCATGTCTCAAAAATATATTTTTTAACTTCTAAGTGCTATATTATTAGTAAAAAATGCACTCTCATCTCCTAAACCTTCTACAGTTGTATATAGTAATAACTAATATGCATGATGATGGCCTTGAGGCACTCAAAGTACTTTCTGCAATATTAAATTATGCTCAGCAGTATTTTAATGCATGCCATATCATTTTTTAAATTGGTAAGCAATGCCCCGTATAGATAATCAAATATTAAGATGAAAAAAGGTTGGTTAACTACAACACTGTACATTGACCATTCTAACTAGACTGGACTTCCTGACCTTTTTACATGTCTTGGGGGCAAAAACTGAAAAGCAAGTATTTAGTATTTACTATATTTAAGGCAGAATCGTTTTATCTTAAAGCATTATGCACATCTAACCAATTTGTTATTTTAGTCATCCAATACCTTCAAGTTTTCAATAGTGTGGAGGAGCGTCATTCTTATGTTTCCTTAATAAAATTGCCCTGGTTGGCCAGCAGTGAGGGTCCTCCCAGTCTAATGTGTATTGCCTCTAAAATAGCCTGTTAAAACTTCTGACTCATTTTCATCGGCGGTGCTCTCTGGCTGAGGAGATTATGACCAGTAGAGCAAAGGTCAAGGAGAATGCATGGCATCTGTTCTCAAGAAGTCTGGGAGGAAGAGTTTTCAAATACCAGATAAGAATTTAATACAGGAACCTTTTGTCCCCTGAATCAAATTTAGATGCCCTAAAACCACCTGCGACTTATATCACTGATGGCAATCTTCAGGTAGAAATGAGTCATGGATCCCTGCGGACATGGGTTTCAAGCCTCAGCTAAAATACCACCTTCCATAAAAACCTTTCTGTCTTCCTTTGTCTTGGGGCCTCTCCCTCTGAGATGATCTCCCCTTTAACCTGTCTGTATCTTCTTTGTACATCCGGCATTGTTTGCCCATCATCTCCCTGTCAGGCTTGAGAGTAGGGACTGTCTTTTGCTCCTCTTTGCTGCCCTTAGCATAGGGCCTAGCATACAGTAAGCACTTAATACATGCTCTTTCATTAGACTTAACACCAAATAGAAAAAAAAACGTAAGGTTGGATTGTTCATCTCAAAGGGCCGTTGGTTTTCTCCTTTGGGCAATGACAAATATGCAGTGGGAAAGGGAGAGTGGGGGCTACAATTCATAAAATACAGTCCCATCAGCGTAAGAAGAAATGACACCATACAAATGGTTTAGCACTTGTCAAGTTCCTGTATGCCTATGTGGCATCAGAACTAGAAATGCAGCTTATAAAAATGTAAATAGATGAGTAAGAGTTGAGATGGAAATAGACTTCCAGTGAGTTTTGACTAGAAATGTTTGTGCCTGGGGCAATACTTCCAACTTGCCCCAACTGATAGATGAGTTCAAGGGTGCCCTCAGAGAAGGAACTCACACCATTATCTGGTAGCTTCCTATCTTAAATATTCTTGCCAATTAGAGGTTAAGTTCTGTGGTTCCTAAGCTGTTGAAGGAAGGCAAATATGGTTATTTCCCTCTACAGATGGCATCTTTTAAATTCAGTAATTTTACAGCAAGCCCTGATCACCCTTCATTATTTATGGCTTTGCACAGGAGCCCTCAAATGAAGCAGGTTGCCCTAAATGCTCTGCTGTGACTCCAGGGCAGCTCCAATAGCAACCCAAAGTACCCAGAGTCATTGAGTTGTCTCAGACTCTGCTTACAATGCATGATGAGACTCTTTAAGAAACCAGTCACTTTGGACAGGACAAACTTGAAACAAAAGCAATTGCCAATGCCCAACATCCCCATGTGCATCTCTCCCTCCCCACATCCACCAGATGAAGAAATCTACCTGGAAGTGGTATATTAGCAATCCTTTCTATCAACCCAAATCGTTTTGATCAAATGTCTATCCATGACTGATTACTGTTTTCCTAAGCTATGTGAAGCTAACAAAGCTACTTACAAATTTCAATGAAAAACCCTCAAAGACAGGAAAAGGGGGTAGTGGATTCCCATGCTAAAACTGTCATTAATTCACCTACTGGTCCAGATGCATTTCAGCTGGGGCCAGTTTTCCATTCTTGATAGGAAGGAAAAGGAACTACCCCATAATTTTCAGGCTCTCCCACTCACATTTGGAAGGCCCCCTGATAGACTTACATTTGCATTGACTACACTGCCAAGGCAAGAAGTGGTTAGTTAAGATTCAAATTTCACTTTGACTTTGTTATTTCCTGACTCTGGTCTTTCTCTTGGATAATCTTCCAAAGTTTGTGACTATAATGGGGGAGGGATGAGGTAGGATGGATAGCTGTGTAAACGTCCTTTTTAAGAAGTCAGCATAAATCCAAGGAAAGAAAAATATTTCTCATAGTCAAAGCCAGGGAATTTCACATTTTAAATCAGTAAAAACAAAACAAAGCAAAACAAAAACATCCAATTAGCTAATGAACCCTCAAAACCCTCTTTCTAGCTCCTAGGCTACCGACACAAGATACCTGCCCCTTTCTACTCCTGGGGCAGCTGGTTTCCCCTTCATTCCCTCTCCAGCACAGCAACAAAGGCTTACCTACCTCCTGCTTCAGTGCAACCCCACCCTAGGACCATCTCCAATATTCCAAAATCTTCTGGGGTAAGACCTATTCTACCTGCTGTCCCCCAAGTTCTTCTCCAGGTCAAACAAGTTACCCCAGTTTACTCACCAGGCTCCCATAACTCCATTTGCTCCTGCCTGCTCTGAGGTAGGCTTCACAGGGACAAGACATCACCAACTGCCTCCAGGTTGAACTTTAAGGGAGGTGAGGAACCTGCAGTCTAGAGGCCACATGTGGCCCTCCAGGTCCTCAAGTGCAGCCTTTGATGGAATCCAAACTTCACAGAACAAATCCCCTTCACAAAAGGATTTGTTCTGTAAAACTTACACTCAGTCAACAACCACACCCTGTATCAATAATGAGATATTCACAACACCCATGATGGTTATGAATATGTTGGTGTAGTTTTGGATCACAAAATGTAGCAAACTCTCCACATGGAAGGCAGCACCAAGGTCTTTATTCAGAAACCATAACACTGAG
>JAQQSW010006958.1:0-13823 GCA_028646575.1 Pseudocheirus occidentalis | reverse complement strand
CTGTTTCTTTTTTTTTTTTTTTTTGCTTTTTTTTTTGGAGGGCAGTTGGGGTTAAGTGACTTGCCCAAGGTCACATGGCTAGTTTTTTTGTGTTAAGTGTCTGAGGCCGGATTTGAACTCAGGTACTCCTGACTCCAGGGCCGGCGCTCTATTCACTGCGCCACCTAGCCGCCCCCGTAGCTCTGTTTCTAATGGAGTTTGAGTCTTCTGGTATAGAAGATGGAAAACCCAACCAACATTATGGTGGCAGGCCCATTTTCAGACTTTCTTTGCAGTAAAATCTGCCTTGGGGCCTACTTTCCTGACTGATGAGGGCTTGGCCAAGATTACCACTTCCTAAGAGGTCTCAGCCATCATCAGAACTCCAAACAGCTCTCTGGATTTCAATGCCTCCTCACTATCAGCCTTGACTTTGGGCAGATATGCTCATCCCTTTTCCCCTACTTCCCAAATTTCCTTAATTTTTTTTTCTCTTTCCTTGATATCATATAAATTCCTCAAGAGTAGAGATTAACTTGTTTTCTTGAATTTATATTCCCAGAATTTAGCACACTAAGTTTTTGTCTCTCTCTCTTTCTCTTTCCTTGAAAACTGTAGCTTTGGTTATACAGGCCTTTTTCAGGAATATCTCTAATTTTAATATGCTGTCCAGATTTGCCATAGCTTTCCTTCCAAATTTCAGTCACTGTCTTCTGACTGCTTCCGTTTCTTCTCCCTCTATTTGCCAGGAAGTGATGGGACCAGTTGCCAAGTTCTTAGTTTGTTTGTTCTTTTTATGTTAAGCTTCAAGTTATTAATTTTTTTTACACTCTCCTCTCCCTCTTCAAGAGACTTCTTCATTCCTCTTCACTTTCTGCTATCAGAATGGCACAGTCTATATATCTGAGATTGTTGATACTTCTCCTGGAAACCTTAATTCTAGCTTTTGTTTTTTCCAGACTGGCATTTTGCATGATATACTCTGCATATAAATTAAATAAAGTGACAACATACAGCCTTGTCTTATTCCTTTCCCAATCTTAAACCAGTTAGTTGTTCAATGTTTGGTTCTAACTGTTGCTTCTTGACTCACATTCAGGTTGCTCAGGAGACACAAGGATGATCTGGTATTCTCATCTCTTTGAAGACTTGCCACATTTTGTTGCAATTCACACAATCAAAGACTTTAGTGTAGCTAATGAAGCAAAAGTAGATTTTCTTTTTTCCCTGAAAATGCCTTTCTACATAACTCAGTGAATGTTGGCAATTTGGTCTCTGGTTCCTCCACCACTTCAAAATCCTGTTTTCTTCCTGCCGACTCCAGTTCCCAATCCTCCTCTTTACTCTTCTTCCTTTTCTTTTCCCCTATAATTCTAATCTCAATAGGATTTATTAGAGAAGACATTCTCTATGGAATGTAATTATATTTTCCATGAGGAATATGTTCTCCAACAAATCCTTTAGGTCAGAGATCATGCTTCCTATCTGTAGCCTATCAGTACCCACTTCCTTTAGCATTACCCTTTTAACTTGTGCTGTTATTAGATGTATAAATCACTCCTCTGCCTTCAAGGTATGGTCCTTAAAATCATTCACCTCTTCTTCTAATTGCCAAATACAGAAGACCCATTTGCCTTCATTTTCCTTATGGTGGTAAGCCTCTTTTTTTTTTTAATAGCCCTCAATAAGAATTAATGTAGTACTTAATTTTTCTATTTTTCCTACTTTCCCTTTCAAGTTCCTTAAGCAGTCACTGATGTAACCCTATAGCATAAAAGGGAGGTTCTTCCTTTTCCTATTCACAGGTCTCCCCAAATCTAGGTAGATACAAGATTCTAGAGTCATATTTGATTAAGCAATAAGTTGAGTCTTCATGTCTTCCATACCAGCCCACTGATATATCAAAGTCATTCAGAATTCTTTGGAATATGTGTGACAATACAAATAGTCATATTAGATGAATCCTTAATAATAAATCAAACAACCAATCTATAGGTATTTATTACGCATTTACTATGTTCCAAGCACATTAATCCCTGGGGATTACATTAAGAAGTAAAAAGAATGAATTAATTCCTACACTCAAAGCACTTATATTTGAATTGGAGAGACAATAAGTACATATAAACATAAAACCAGCATGAATATAAAGTTTATAAATGCAAATACATACAAAGTATGTAGTCAATTACAAGATAATTTGGAAGGGAAGGCAATAGCTGTTAGGGGTATCAGGAAAGGCTTCATGAATAAGATGGGGCTTGGGCTCCATTGTAAAGGAATAGAGGAGTGAAAACATTCCAGGTACACGAGACAGCCACTGGAAAGGCATGAGGATTAAAGATATAGTGAATGAGGTATGGGAGGAAGGTCAGTTTAACTGGATCACCTAGTATGGGAGGAAGAATAATGTCTAAGGAAGATGTGAAAAGGTAAGTTTTGGGGGGCAGGCTGTAGTTTTAAAAAACTAGATCATATTTATATTTTATCTTGGTTCTATTGTAACTACTATTCAATCATTACAGTTGTGTCTTTCAGTGACTCCATTTGGAGTTTTCTTGGCAAAGATACTGGAGAGGTTTGCCTTTTCCTTCTTCAGCTCATTTTACAGATAAGGAAATTAAGGTAAACAGGGTTAAGTGACTTGTCAAGTATCATATAATTCATAAATGTCTGAGGATGCATTTGAACTTAAGTCTTCCTGATTCCAGATCTTGTTCTTAATTCACTGTGCCATTTAACTGCCTTATCTTGGTTTTTAGTATGATGTAATTCACAGATATAATGTCTTCATGAATGTTTTGCCTAATGTCACTAATTTATAATGCAAGAATGAGATATTAGGTGAAAATGTTACAAGAAACAACTAAACAATTTCATTGGAAGCTCAGTATGCGACAACTATTACAAATGAGCTGGTTAATAGATGTTGAAAGGAGTTGAATGGGATGAGACAGCTGATCCATCAGAACTTTGGAGTCCTTTAGTCAAATCAAGTTAAGAACTATTTTAATAGGGTTTGGAAATAACAGATCAATGCATATTGTGTGAAATAATGTTGCTACCCATATGCAGGCTAAATTTCAATACTTTAATAGTTTTATATTACCGATTGGCTCCTCTTTCTAATGGTCTGGACTGCAAACTATCCACATCTCATCCTCTGATATTCACATTTATGCCTTCTTGTAAATCCACCTTATATGCTAGAGCTCTTCTTCTAGGACTTCTAATGTGTGGAATTCAAGGCAGCATGTGGTCTATTCAGCTATTATTCCTCAACCCCACGACATGACCAACCCACCTTTTTCTGGTCATCCCCTCTGATGACATTTTTTCTACCACTTTGTGTACCAATCTTGTGGGATGTGCCTCTATATAACTCTGCCTGTGACAAGTACAAGTAACAATAAGTCTTTCTGTGCTGCAGCAATGAGCATTTATGGCACAAGTTGAACAATAAGGAATAGCTAAAGAAGCCCAGAGATCTGAGAGGATTACTGTTCTCTTTCAATAGATTATTTCTCAATTCAATGTAAAGGAAAAGTAAACGTGAGAAAGAAGAGAAAGTATTTAACATGAAAGAATGACTGAAACATCACTGTAATTCTACAAGCAGTCCTTCTTTCCATCTCTGTCTTCGCTTGTTCTACTCTTACACAGCCTACCAAGTAATCCAACAGCCACCCCCAGCTTCTGGTTTTTCTCTGGCTTGCAGGTGGATTTTTTGTGACCTCTTCCCTGGTTGTTGTTGTTGAGTCATTCAGTTGTGTCCTACTCATCATGATCATTTATCTCCCTCATTATTTATCTCAATTTCTGAGTCTCCCCCACCCCCCAGTGGTATAGGTGGCCTACAAATGAACTGATGATAGGACATTTTCTCTTTCACTTTGAGACAGAGCGTGGGGGAATTACACAGGTGTTTGAATTGGGAAGGGGATTTCATTAGCCTCTCTGCTCACCTATCAATGATTACCTGATGGGAGATACCTTCATTATGCCTCTCTCTGGCTTGCTGAAATTAGTCCCTGTGAAAGGTTTCTCTATAGGAATAGCCCAAGCATAGGTGGAAGTTGCAGAGAAGAATACTTAAGTGCCATATAAGTATGAACTTCCTATCAATTAGAACTGTCCTAAATTGGAATAAGCTGCCACAAGAGGTAATGAATTCCCCATCAAGAGAGGCCTTCATGACCTTCATTTGGCAGAGATGCTATAGAGGAAATTCTTGGGCAAGTAAGAGTGATGTGCCTGCCAACTCTGCCATTCTGTGATTGGCCAAATTACTAAAGAAGATAAATGCAATGTAGTTCACTTCAACTCAATAAACATTTATTGCACACTTAATATGTGTAATACTATGCCAAGCACCAGGAATGTCAACATAAAAATGAAACACAGTTTCTGCACATAAACAGTTCATTTTTCACTAGACTAATAACTAATACTTATATGGGGCTTTACATTTTGCAAAGTGCTTTATGTATATCATTTCACTTGATTGATACTCACAATGTCCCCATTTTTCAGAGGAGGAAACTGAGGTGCAGAGGATTTAAGTGACTCACCCATGATAATACAGCTAATTGCAGTCAGAAGTGACATTTGAACCCAGGTCTTTGCAGAATCCAAGCCAGAATGCCTTTCTCTTTTTCACAGAAGTTTGTGAAGAAAACAATATGATAAAATCATAAAACCAAGGTATTACCATCTCCTAGGAGTACATGAGGACTTCAGGTAAAGGAACACATGAACAAAGAAGAATGAACAAACTTAATTGTAGAATTATGGGAATCAGGAGCATAAGTCTCTTTGTTTTTGTTTTTAGTTCCCATCCTTTTAAGAAAAAGTATCTTTATGCCACCCTTCAAGCACACAGTTCTGGTGACTACTTTGCCATTCATGGGGAAGCCCTAATTGTCACTGATAGACAGCTGAGAAGGACTTTAGGGATCATCAGTTCCCAGTCTATCATTTTACAGATAAGGAAACTGATTTCCCTGAGACATAAAATTATTGTGTTTGTTTATATCCTTTATAGCACAGTGCCTGGCACACAGTAGATGCTTAATAAATGCTTGTTGACCAACTGATAGGAGGGGTTGCCCTAATAGGAGATCTTTCAGGTCAGGCTCTTACCTTCTGGAACAAAAGAATTTTTAAAGGGAAATCAAAGATGTGAATCAGAATGGGATGTGCACTGAAAGGGACATCATGAAACCTATTTCATAGCTCTCTGGGCGTTTTCTTTTGAATAACAACACTCTGCAACTCGACTCTTATTTATGGGCCTTAAAAGTGAGCAGCTTTCTTCCAGGAGGCCTACACCAGGGTATGGTGAGATGCTTATTATAAAAAAGTCTTACTATGTTCACAAACATCACTGAATCAAACAAGTTCAGGCAAGTTCAACCACTAAATTATAGCCTCTTGCTAGGGAATGTCTAGTTTCTACATGAAGAAAGCATCATCTACAATCAAACAAGATGGATGATTACTCCCTAAAATAGGGTGGCTTTGGGGGATACATGGTCTCTGTATTGAATAATGAATTGGTAACAGTGTCTAGTCTAGTCTCAGGGGAAGAGAATACTATTAGTACTATATTAAGGTGCTTCTATCATGTGCATAGAAGCCTAATTTCATTAGATCATAGTACCCACAGTTCTAGAACCTACAGTCATCTCATGAGGTCAACAAATTCAGCTCTTTCATAGATGATAAAAATAAAGGAAAGGAGTTAAGTGACTTACCCAAGGTCATAGAGAAGGAAGCAGAATCTGAAACAGAGCGTTTTTACTCTAAAGATAGCCAGGGAGCACAGTGGATAGAACCCGGGGTCAGGAAGACCTGAGATCAAATCCAGTCTCAAGACACTTACTAGCTATGTGACCCTGGGAAAATTGCTAACCTCTATTTGCTTCAGTTTCTTCATTTACAATGGGGGTAATAACAGCACCTATTTCAGTGTCGTGAGGATCAAATGAGATAATACTTGTAACTGAAATGACGTTTGTAAAGCGCCAGTAGCTGGCACACCATATAAATGCTCACCTTCCCCAGCACCCCTCCTCTGCCCCCTCCTCCCCACATATACTTTATTTCTTCTCTTTACTTTCTACCATACAGTAATGTATAGCTTGGGAGATTATAGTGATGGTTGAGGAAGCGGATTCTAATTTTATGTAAGATAGATCCTTTGTTTCTGGGGAAATGTTCTGCTGAAATAGAAGCTTGAAAATCACCAGGTGCCATTTGATTTTCCTGTGTCTCAAATACCAGTTCCATTCATGGAACAGTCATGGACTTCCCAAGGGCCTTTGCTTTTGTAAACGTTGAGAGGAATCTCTGAGGGAATGAATGACGATGAAGCAACTCGCGAGGAATCAGTGTAAGGTCTCTAGCTTTTATCTCACATTTGCCCTAATGTGAGGCATAAACACTGTGAGTAGAGTCACATGGGCTCTTATTGTTGTTAATATTCTTTGAGTCAATGTGAAAATGATACCATTACAGTGGCTATGATTAGAGAGACCATTTCTTGCTTTGCTGCATAGAGCTGATCTGTGCTTTCTGCTCCCTTGGAAGTTAATAGGAGTGTGATGTTTAGATTGCTTTCTTTGGGGAATGGAATGAGAAGGGAAGGTGACTGGAATACCCAGAGAACAGACCATCATCAATTACTCCAGGGACCACCTCTGGTGCTCTTCATGGCGATGTCCAGGCATGGGTTACCGCTGACAATTTAGAGTACTGTGCCAACTGGAGCACTAAACTCCCTTGCTGTTTCAGTCACATTTTCTCTTAGTAATGCTATCTTAGGACAATTTTTTTACATCCTTTCCCTGCAAGGGATCAAAGTCATTTACCATTATAATTTGTTATCATAATGCAGTCTTGAAAAACTCACAGTGACATTATATTATACTCATAAAGTTCTCTTATATGGGAACTGACATTATCCTGCCAATCAGTGCAATAATAGTAGGAACCGAGAAGCAAAGAAAGGATACATTACCTATTTAAACAAAGAATAAAAGAAAAAACTTATGATATTTTTCCCCAATTAAATACTCATCCACTGAAAAGAACTCTTTTATTCACCTCTGGGCCTTAAAGATATTCTCATTTTCTGGAGGATGAAAGAGCAGCATATAAAGTAGAGCCGACTTCAGTTTGAGCTGTGCAATTAGGAAAACTTAGGCAAACTCTTCAGCTATCTTGACTGTTCAAAAGAAAGGCATCCTATAGGTATAGTAAAGGGTTTTGATTGGAAATAGCTGATACGATGTACCAACCTTCTAAATCCATGGCAGTTAATGGAAGAATCAACTCAGCCTTAACTAATGCGTGCATTCAGATCCTCTGGAGTATAATAGGAACTCCAAGCTAATTGGCTTTGAGTGCTGCCTTGCTATCATACAGCCTTCTAACTCTGCCTCAACTGTCTCACAGAAACTAGCAAAAAGTAAATGGATTTTGATAATGAGATTTAGGAAAACACCAGGAGGGGTGCAATCACATTTTTCAGAATGAGTTGATACACAAGAAAGGAAAGCATGCTCTTGAAGTATGAAAAATTAATAATAAAAGGTGCAAGACTAATCCCTACCAATCCATCTCCTCCAAAATAATCAGATAAAATAAAATAAAATGGAAAGAGAAAATTCTACCGAACAGATTTTGAACTTACATATTGAGCCCAAGAGATAAAATTTAAATCCCTGCACATGTGGTTGCTTCTACAGTTAGTTACAGATTCCTGGGCCTGGAACAGCAAGTTAATAGACTGTGAAAGGAAAAGAATAACTATGAGATGAGACAGCTGATCCATCAGTACTTGAAGCCGTGGGGTCTGAGAAGAGGCGAGGATATTACCTCTTCTCCTTCTCTGGGAGGATGGAAACTTCCAAATGCCAAAAGGCAATAAATTCCCTATGACCTTGGAGATAAAAGACAAACGTCTAGGTGCAGTTTCTGTGATTCCTGTTAGTTTTTAAACAAATGTATCTGGGTAAGGGAGAACAGAAGAAATATGCTGGCATTTACTCTGACATGTCCTTTGCTTTGTACATAAAACAGAATACATTAGGGAGGCCCAGTGGTTTGGAACCCACAGAATCACAAGTAACTAAAAGGGAGGGAGGATAAAACTTAGGTGAGATGAGTCAATGGACAGTTGTGTGATCCCACATGGAAACTGAGACCAAAGACTAATTGTGGTACTCATTATATTTTATATTTGTACTTCCATAATGCTGAAAAAATGACCTCTCACAATGTCTCTTCTACTGTGTTAGGTTCAATGTCAGCATCCTCAGAAGCTCTTAGGAGGAATAGTTATGGAACTATACATTTTTTTTTCTACAATTTCACTTAAGTCTGAGAAAAGGAAATGCTTGCTTATACTATAAAATGCCCCAAATACAAATCTTCAGAAAGAACTGTGATGAAGAATACTTTTTGTTGACATTCAGAATCTTGTGTCTCCCAATACAGCAAGTATCCAACATTTTCTCTGGGAGGAAATTACCCCTAGCATCCACTAAAACAATAGACACCAAGGAAGAGATAAAGTTCTTGAGTTAGGAAGGCCTTGAATCAGGAAGACTTGTTTTTAATTCTAGCCTCAGATACATATTAGTTGTTCGACCCTAGGCAAGTCACTTAACTTCTGTCTGGCTCAGTTTCCACCATTGTAATTTAAGGTCATAAGAGCACCTAATTCACAGGGATGTTGTGAGGATCAACCAGGAGGATATTTTGCAAGGAGCTTAGCACAGTGTCTGTTGTGTAGCAGGTGCTGATAAATATGCCTTTTCCCTTCCTTTTTCCACATTATGATTTCATAGATAAATCCTAGGGACTTGCCTGAGACCTAGAGATTAAGGGGCATGTCCAGGATTACAAAGCTAGTATATGTTAGAAGTATGTGAACTAAGTCTTTCTAACTTGCAATCTAGCACACCACACTGTCTCTAGCTTCCTGTATATGTTTAAAAAACCAAGAGAGTTTGTATCCTGCCAATTACAATGTGTAATTTTAATAATGTCCACAAAAACGATACACATTAGGGCGGCTTGGTGGTGCAGTGAATAGAGCACTGGTCCTGGAATAAGGAGGATGTAAATTCAAATTACAGCCTCAGACACTTAACACTTATTAGCCATGTGACCTTGGGCAAGTCACTTAACCCAAATTGCCCTGCCCTCCCCCCTCCAAAAAGCAAAACAAACAAACAAAAAAACCAGGAAGTTCAAAATCATTCAGCTGAACATAATCTCTCTTCTTTGTTTTCTTCCTTATGTCCTTTTCCTGCTCTCTCCTTTCCTATCTTTTTTTCTGAAGCTTTATAGTAAATAGCATATGAATGATTTAGTAAAACAGGAATGTTAGAAGGAAAAAGGAAAAAAAAGATCATGAATGGTTATTTTGCCAATCAGACAGTATTGCAAATAAAAAAATTAATTTACTTATTTACAATATACTTGTTTACAATATACTCTTACAGTGTACTTGTAAATGATGTCCTTATTTACAATAATTTGTCAATAAATTGATTTTGATGAACTATAATCTCTCAGTGGCATTATAGATATCTGTGAGGTACCATTCTTCACCAGTCTTAAAATTGTGATTATTTTATTTATCTCCACCTGTAATTTCATTGGTGAAAAAAGTGCTTCTAGCAATAGAAATGAGCCAACTGTTCTGAAACAGTCTTAGATGCCTGGGGAAAACTGAAAGGTTAAGTAATTTGCCAAAGGTCACAAAATCAGTATGTTTCTAGAGTAGAACTGTACCCAGGTCTTCTAGACTCTGAAATCATCTTTCTGTCCATTAGACCTGATTTGTTCTATTTGTATGTGCTTTAAAAAAAATCTGCTTTGTTAAAAAAATGTCTCTAGAAGAAGCCAGGTTCTAAAACTGACAGAAGATAAAGAAAGGTGCTGAGTGCTATCTAAAAATTTATATCTATGTATTATTAATAGATTCTTCAAAGAGAGATTCTGAAGGTACTAAAGATGCTGACAAACATCAGAAAATGAAATTAATTATATCTTTAACACCCAGAAGATAACTGTTTACTGACTTGGGAGTCATTTCAGAATTAGGGGTCCCTCTATGGCTATATATCATTAACTCTTTAGAGCAAAGATCTATATCAAACCAGAAGGGAAGAGAAACACGAGAGGACATTGTGTGAAATTATAAAAAGCAATAATCCAAACTTACTAAGCAAGCTTTTGACTCCAAAAAATATGAAGTGGCTTAATATATAGATCAGGGATGGGGAACTTACAGCCTTGAGGTCAATTGTGGCCCTCTATGTCCTCAAGGGAGGCCCTTTGACTCAATCCCAGCTTCACAGAACAAATCACCTTAATAAAAGGATTTGTTCTATAAAACTTGGACTCTGTCAAAAGGCCACACCCAAGGACCTAGAAGACAACATGTGGCCTTGAGGCCACGGGTTCCCCACACCTGGTATAGATATTTGCTCCAGTCATCACTATTTCTTAGGGAAATTGACCTCAACTAAAGACCACAATGAAGAGATGAAAAGGCCTTAGAAACTGTCTAAGTAAGTAAATACTTTATCTCCCCAGAGAGACATCTTTGTCATGGCTAACATTGGTTTTGATTACAATTTATTTAGAAAATATTAAAGAAGATGATATAATGATCACAAAATAATAAGAATCAATGAAAGGTAAAATAAACCAGCCAAAAAAAAAAAAAAAACCAAACCAAAACTGAGAATGAGACACAAATAAGGGAAATATTCCCAAGAGAATTTAAAGATGAAACTGGAAAAAAAGATAAAAGTTAGAAGTGAAATGAAACAGATCTACCAGTCCTGTTTTAGCAATATGTAGCAGCCCTTGCCAGATGTGGGGAGCTATAGCTCCATTCAGCTTGGGAAAATAGAAGTTAACAGAAGATCAGGTATGGAAGGGGGAGTTTTTCTTAGTATAGCTTGAAGTCCGAGTTTTCAAGCTAGAAGTCAAAGAGAGGAGAACAGTGACATGTGATGCAGGGGTCCAGGAGCAGTGAAATCTCCACTTGCCTTTTCTAGGCTTAGATAAATGGGCTAATTTACTACTCACTATGTGGCATGGTCCTTGCATAACTGGCATTTGGTAGGAAGGTAGTCTGGCCTTCGCATATAGCTTAAGCACTAGGGATAATGATCAGCAGCACAATTTGAACCTAAATAATACTTCCTCTAGACTAACATTTGGAAATGATGAGAGATAATGTTCTCCATTTAGTCCATTCAAGTTTGCTAGTTGTTTGATTTGTTTATTTTGGGGGGAGATAAGAGGAAATTCCAGGCTAAAATATTTTTTGAAATGATCAAATCCTTAAAACTTTAAAATTCCATATACTCTCTATAACTATACTTCATCATCAACATGTTACACACTATTAAATTGTACAAGAAAGAACAGCACAATGGAGAAACCATATCCCTGAAAAGGGGCTTGCTCTCTCATTCACCAGAATTATTGATGAGTACTCATTATGGATGAGACACCTTGTGCCTACCCCAGGCCTTAACAACCTGCAGTCAGCAGGCAGCTTAAGGCCCTGGTGCTGGCCACTTGCAGCACAAAAGATTTTTAGCAGCCTGTAAAAAATTGTAGAGCAAAGCATCCTTTGTATGTAGAAGAAATCCTTTGGTATGCTGCAAGCTGCCTGTGGATTGTAAATGACCAAAAGCTGCAGGTTGGGCAGGCCTGGTCTACACTATGATGGCTCTCAGAACGCAAACCAAAGATTTTAGCACCTCGGGCAAATTAAGAGAGGGCACCATTTCAGGGATGTAGTTTCTCCATTGCCTTTTATTCTGGACATTCAAAAGTCTGTGTAACCTTGTTGTTTCTGTAGCACAGTTTATCTTGTGCTCATCTGGGGTGGTATTTTTGGTACTATGGCAAGGACATATGGATTGTTTTTTTTTTTTCTGGAAAGCTTCCTGACTAATCCTCAGAAAAATGTTTTTTCCCTAGTGGCTGGTCACTGATAAATGATTCCATTTTAGAGAATTTGCTTCCATTTTGTCAGCATCAGTTTTCCTCTAAAGGCATACATCAGTCGGTTAATAAATGCTTCAGTGCTTCCTATATACCAGAGACCAGGCTAAATTCTGGAGCGGAGAAAGAAAGACCAAAACTGTTCCTGTATTCAAAGTTCAGATTCTAATGGAAGAGCCTATATGTAAATAACCAGGGTCAGGCAAGATAATGATATTAAATTGCTGGAAGATAATTTTAGAGGGAAGTTTCTGAATGAATGACGGGATCTCTTGCAGAAGGTGCAGAATGTGGGATTTGAGATAAATTATGAAGGAGGCCAAGGAAACTAAGGGGTGGAGGCATGGAGGGAGACCTTTACATGCAAAGGGTGCAAAGGTCAGTGCAAAGGTTTGGAAATGAGAGATGTAGCATATTATATTAGAAACATGAAGTAGGCCAGTATAGCTAAATCATAGAGAATGTGAAGGTGAGGAAAGTCAATGAGAAGCAGACATTTGTTTGCCTGAAGTAAAACTAGGAAGTAGTAATAAAAGGTAGCATGTATTTAGAGCTTTAAAGTTAGCCAAGCACTTCACTTAGGCTATCTCTTTTGATCACTTCACAACAACTTTATGAAGTGCTCTTTTAGAGCATCAGATTTTCTGAATTCATATCTGGCTTCAGATACTTCCTAGCTGTGTGACTCAATCTGTAAAATGAGCTGGAGAAGGAAATGGCAAGCCCTTCCCGTACCTTTGCCAAGAAAACCCCAAATGGGGTCGTGAAAAGTAGGAAATGACTGGAAAATGATTGAACACAATTATCCCTATTTTACAGATGAGTCATTTGAATCTGACCTGTCCAGGGTCATCCAGCTAGGAAGTGTTTGAGGCAGGGTTTGAAATCAGTTCTTCTGAACTCCAAGAACAGCAGTGTACCAATGAAGCAGGACTAATTTTCGCATGCTCTCCCTCCTGTGTCCTTTCTCTGCACTTCGGCTTTGGGTGTGTGTGGGGTGTGGGATGTGGGGTGTGGTATGCTAGAATCAGTTTGAACAGGCTTATAAGGCAGTTGTTCAATTTTCAAAGTGAGTATCTACCCTTTAGAAATTGGAAAACACTGAAAGCTACGAATCAGAACTTGATTTATTGTGTTGTTGATGGTCTAGATTTTAAAAAGTGATGGAGAAAATGTTAATATGGAGATGAAACCTAAAAGTGTCATGGCAACATTTGCCTGTTTATTTGTTTTTTAGAAGCAGTTATTAAACATTTACCAGAAAACTTCATTGTAATGTTCTTCTGATAGGTCCCAGTGTCTGAACATTCTTTTCTTATGCAAATGCATTCTAAGAAAACTGTTTACACAAGGTGTACGTGACTCAAGAGCACAGGATTTAGGAGCTGAAAGGGAATTATAGATCTTATAGGATTCTCCAGAAAGTGCAGGGATTTCTTATATAATAAATTATTGTTGACATAAATGTTTGCGAATATTTGAATGTCATATGTACATATGTATGTACATACATTTGTAGTACAATGTAAAGAATTACATATTGGCTTTAAATTAATATAAGCTCTTATATAATATTTCATAAATACGCATGAATGACTTCTATTATTATGACTTCTCCCACTAAAATTTGCATTTTAGTTGGGATTAAAGTCTTAAGCTGATGGAATATGCCTCCTACAGTGTACTTTTAAGATTAAGCAAACAGATGGAGGAGGATCTTCCTTTTGGCAGGTAGACCTTTTCCCAGCACCCCAAAAATCAGACCCCATAGAATCACAGAGATAGACAATTATCTGTTT
>JAQQSW010006957.1:0-13823 GCA_028646575.1 Pseudocheirus occidentalis | reverse complement strand
AGTCATCTCCAACTGGCTTATGATTTGTGAGGTGTTGTTCTAAACATAGTTGTTTTTTTTTTTTGCTTTTTGGAGGGCAGTTGGGGTTAAGTGACTTGCCCAAGGTCACACGGCTAGTTTTTTGTGTTAAGTGTCTGAGGCTGGATTTGAACTCAGGTCCTCCTGACTCCAGGGCCGGAGCTCTATTCACTGCGCCACCTAGCCGCCCCTCTAAACATGGTTTTTGCTAAACTTCATTCTAATTTTTCTAGCATTTTTTTCCTTCAGATAGTGAATTTTTACCCCAGTAGATGAGGTCTTTGGGTTTAGTGAACATGAGCCTAGTAGGTTAGTTTGGTTCTGCCTGTCATGGACCCAGTTTTGTTCCACTGATGGACAATCTTTATTTTTACCAGTACCAAACCATTTTGACGATTACTGCTTTGTAATATTGTTTGAGATATAGTACTGCTGGGCCGCTTTCCTTCCCACTTTTAAATTTAATTTTAAAAGGAATTTCTTTTTTTTTTTCCTGCAGGATTCTGTGGGTAATTTATTTGCATTTCTTTTATATCCTGCTTCTTTGCTGAAGTTATAAATTTTTAATTTGTTTTAGTTGATTCTTTAGGGTTCTCTAAGTGAACAGTCATATACTAAAAGAAATAGTTTTCTTTCCTCTTTGCCTATGCTTAGTCCCTCAGTTTCTTCCTGTAGCTTGCATTTTTGTTACTATTTGAAATAGTATTTGTAAAAACAAAAATCCTTTTTTTTTAACCCCTGATCTCATTGTTAAGACTTTACAAAGATAAGTTTATCTCCATTACATATCATGCTGGCCTTTGGTTTTAGTTAGACTTAAAAGGTCAATTTTTGTTTGTTTTCTAGTGTTTTTAACAGTAGTTGGTTTTGTCAGAAAATTTTTCTACATCTAATGATATAATCATAATTTTTGTTGTTCTTATTATTAATGTGATATATTTATGGTTTTTCTAATATTGAACTAAACTTTTATTCCTGATATAAATCCACCCTGGTCATAGCATCACATTCAAAGCCCTCTACAGTTTGACTCTAGCCTCTCTTCCCAATACTCCAACAAAAGTATCTCCTGCCATTCTCATTCTCCCTCTTATAAACTGTATTTCCACCAAACCAGATTACTTGCCCTTTTCTGAATACTTTCATTTTTTTCTTGCTTCTGTTATTTTGTTCATATTGTCTATTTCATCTTGAATGCCCTTCCCTTGAATCTGCCCATCTTTGAATTCCTACTTATCCTTCAGAATTCAGCTTTTTTTTACCCCATTTTTATGTAGCTTTCTTAAGTTACTTTAATGACCCTCTTGTCTGTAAGTAGTCTCTATCTTGTCTGTTTCCCCATAGTACCTTCATTGAATTGAATCTTCCTAGTCTAAAATTGAAAGTGTTATCTGAAAACACATTTGACATCAGCCTCTAGTTCCTTTATGTCTGATTGAAAATATATGTATATATTTGTGTATATGTGTGTAGATAGATAGATAGATAGATAGATAGATAGATAGATAGATAGATAGATATACAGGGTATCCCAAAAGTCATGGTTCAGTTTTAAATTGTTAAAACATTTCTTACTTTGTATTATATCAGGGTATCAGCAAACTTCTCTGACTGCAACTAAATTCCAAATGCCATTTCCCATCTTTCTGTTTTTGCTATGGCCATTCCACTTTCTTAGAATGCATTTCCTCTTTACCTCCATCTTGTAGAGTCACTTTCTTTTAAGATGGAATTCAGGCACCATCTTTGGGGTGAAGCCCTTCTTGACTCCTGCCCCCAGATGCTAGTATCCTCCCTCCCAAAGTACCTTATATTTAACTACTATAGATACACATACATTCACTTGATATTTATGTACTTGCTGTCTTTACCTACCCCTCCATCCCTCCACCTCCACCTCTACCCATTAGAATATAAGCACTTTGCAAGCAGGGATTGATTCCATTGTACTTTTATCCACAGCACATGATATAAAATCTTCAGAGTTCAGAAAGTTTTTGCTTTTTGACCATATTAATATGTTTTATACAAGACTTTTCTCCAGGCTTATCTTTGGAACTATCAGCTTTTTATGCTAGTGTGTTGCTACTTGGTTAAATTGATGATGGTGAAGCAGATTGTTTCTACCTAATAAACTTTGGATCATGAACAATTTCACTAAGGAAAGGACCATAAAAATCACTAATATTTACCAGATCAATAATGGGCTATCTGCGGCCTCCCATTATGAGACTAGAATTTAAGTTCAGAAATTAGATGGAGAGAATAAGCATATATTGTTCTTAACTTGAGCTGTGCTAAGTCTTTTACAAATATTTTCTCATTTGACTTTCACAACAACCCTGTGGGGTAGATACTATTATTAACCTCATCCTACAGTTGAGGAAGCCAACTGATTACCTGTTCCTCTGCCCCACATCAGCCATACGTAAAGATAGTTATACTCTTGATCTTGCCATTACCCACAGATGTACCACCTCCATGTTCAAGAATTTCTAAATCTTCTCATTTGATCATAATATGTTTACTTCACCCCTCTCTCTGCTTTTCCTTACCAAAATTCCTCTTTACCCACAACCTTACTTCCTATCCCATTACCCCTCAGGTCTCTTCCAAGCCACTCTACTGGCCCCTCTCTTATTTTTCCCATCTTGACCTCTTGATGAACCCAGTTCTGTACTGTCCTCCTAAGTCCATGCCCTACTTATCATATCACTGATTGCTCCCTGCTAAGACTCAACCATGGATCACTGCCACAATTTGCCACCATCATTCATATACATGTGTTGCTGAATGAAGGTGGAGAAAATCACACAACCCTTTGGACTGGGTCCACTACAAATGGCCCACTGCTTCACCTGGACCCTCATTGCTCTTAGATAGTCCTTCTACACTTCTATTTCCACCTCACTATCCTATTCTTCATAGTCACTCTTCCAAAAGCTTTTCATCCCTTCTTAAATCTCCTATGGTTCTCCATCTTACCACCCTCCCAGTTGAGAAACTTGTCTCTTCTTTTTGCCAAAAAAAAAAAAATAATAATAATAAGTGAGGTCATGTGTTGTGTGAGCTTCCTCTTTCCCATGTCTTCTCAGATTTTTTTTTTGCCACTATCTCCTCCTTTGCTTGTCTCACGCAGAGGCATCCCTCCTTCTTACCAAGTCAAACCCCTGTATCTACACAAGCAATCCTGTTCAATCCCGTCTCTATCAGATTGCCCCCTCTTTTATCCTCATTTCTTCATTTTGTCCTATTTGCTGGTTCATTCCCTTCTGCCTGTGAACATGCCTATCTCCTGTTCTAATGTGGTTGTACTTCTTTAGAAGACCAGTCATAATAGGGCCCTCTACTTTCTATCCTCTAACTCTTCTTAACCCCTTACTTTCCAACTTTGTACCACATCATTCCACTGAAATTGCTCCAAAACACCAATGTTCTCCTAATTGACTAATTCAATGGCCTCTTCTCAATTCTCATTCTTTTTTTATCTCTTTGTAGTCCCTTGCACTGATGAGCACCCTCTTCTCCTTGATAGTCTCTTCTCTGTCACTTTTCATGTTGCTACTCTCCCCTAGCTCTCCTCCTGCCTATCAGACTGTTCCTTTTTGGTCCCATTTCCTGGATCCTCATTCAAGTCACACCCTTTGACTGTAATATACAGAGTCCCACAACCCATTTTCTGTTCTACCTCCATGCTACTTCCTTTGGTAATCTCATCAACTCTTATGGATTTAATTACTATCTCTATGCCCATGATTCTTAAATCTGCCTGCCCTCTCTGCTTTTCAGACATCTCACATTGAATGTCTGGTAGACATCTTAAATTCAGCATGACCAAAACTGAAACCATTATGTCCTCCCTTAAAACCCTTCCTCCTCCCAATTTCCATATTATTGTTGAGGGTATCACTATCCCCTTCTGTTTCCTCACACTCACAAACTAGATGCCATCCTGGATTCCTCACTGTCTCTCACCACCATCCTCTCCCCCTGAACCCCCACCCCACCCCACCCCCATCCAATCCATTGCCACCACCCTGCTGTAGGCCCTCCTCACCTCCTGCTTGGGCTGTCAAGATACGCTTTAGATAGAGCTGCCTGTCTTAGGTCACTGCCTACTCCAGCCCGTCCTTCAGTCAGGCAACAAAGAAGGTACCAGATCTGACTGACCATGTCATCCGGCCCCACTTCAGTTAATTCCAGTGGCCCTCTATTACCTCTAGGACCAAATACAAACTCCTCTATTTGGGATTCTAATCTCATAATCTAGCACCACACCCGCCTTGTGAGACTTCTTACATCTCACACCTACCACATCCTCTTTCATCAAGCAACACTGGCCTCCTTGCTTTTCCTTAAAGAAACTCCATCTCTCAGGTCTGAGTACTTTCTCTGGCTCTCTTCTGTGCCTGGAATGCCCTCCGTCCTTATCTTCACCTCCTACCTTCTCTACCCTCTTTCAGGTCTCAACTAAAATCCCATCTTCCACCCAGAGTCATTCCCAACCCGATTAACTATAGTGCCTACCCTCTTTTAATTTAAATTTAATTTCTATTTGTGTTGTATATAGCCTGTTTGTATATATTTATTTGCTTTTTTTCTCTCCCATTAGATTGTGAATTTCTTGAGTGCAGGGACTGTCCTTTGCTTTTATTTATGTCCCCCATCACTTAGCATAGTATCTGGCATATATCTTCTTATAAAACTCTACTTTACAAAGTAGGTACTTAAATACTTATTGATTGACAGAGGTTAAGTGACTTGCCCAAGGTCTCACAACTAGTGTCTAGGGCCACATTTGAACTCAAGTCTTCCTGACTACCATTAGCCTTCTAACTATTGACTACCACCTAGCTGTCTCTAAATTGAATTTTATCTTTAATACCAACATCTTTGATAATAGTAAACATAATTTTCCTGTTTGTGTAAGTAACTGCTGTGGGTTGTGAATATGTTTTAAGAACACTGATCAATTAAAACTTTGAAACAATTAAGCTGGCTGTATTTTTCTATTATCTCTAAATAGAAATATGAAGAAATTATTTCCATGCATATTTATTTTGAACTCCACATCTCTCCTAACTGCATATCAGTGATGCTTTGATTGTATGAAATATGTATGTTCATATACATTCTGATAAGCCCAAAATTTTTTTAACAGGATTCCGTAAATTTCTCTTCACAATTTCAAATTAAATCAAAGTAATAATGTACCCAGCAGAATACAAGTTCATTAATTAAACAAGCAGTTTTGTATCATCTATAGATTTTATAAGCCTATCATTGTTAAAAGATATTAAGCAGCATGGGGCCAATGAAAGGTCCCTTGGACAAGTCTCTATAGTATCCCTTCTTAGTTTATGTGGGTAATTACTCACTTTTTACAAGATGATAGAATTAGAACAGGAAAGAACTTAGAGGTAATTGAGTCCAACTTCCCCCCCCCTTTTTTTAATGAGTATACATATTTCAGTAGGCTCAGAGAAGTTCAGCAACTTGCCTTAGATCACACAATTAATAAATATGAGAAGCAGTATTTGAATCCAGATCTTCTTGAGTTGTCCATCGATTCAGTCATTCAACAAATTGCTATAATCACGTAATTTTACTGTCTTCCAGTCATCTTGTCCACAAGCATAGCGTGAGAGGTATTATCAAATATTTTGCTAAAATCAAAGTAAATATACATAAAGCATTCCTCTTCTACCAAAAGAATAAGGCTGTCAGAAAGGAAGCAGGGTCAGTCTACCATCACTGGTTTTTTTTAAAGCCATAATAGGTTTTTGTGATCATTATTTCATTTTCTACATTCTCCCTTTCTTGTTGTTCAGTTGTTTCAGTCATGTCCAGCTCTACATGACCCCATTTGGGGTTTTCTTGGCAAAGCACCTGGAGTAGTTTGATATTTCTCCAGCTCATTTTACAGATGAGGAAACTGAGGCAAACAGGGTTACAGTGTCTTTCCCAGGATCAGATTTGAACTCAAGAAGATGAGTCTTCCTGACTCCAGGCCTGACACTGAATCCAAACCTCACAAAACAAATTCCTTTATTAAAAAGATTTGTTCTGTAAAACTTGGACTTGGTCCACATGCACCCAAGGACCTAGAGGGCCACATGTGGCCTCAAAGCCACAGGTTCCCCACCTTTGCTTTATCCACTATGCCACCTAGTTGTACGTTCTCACTAGCTTTTCTATTAATATTGTTTTAGAATTTTGGTAGAATTTTGGTAGAATTTTGATTGATATAATTAAGTTGTTTTCAGTTTTTTAAAAATTACAATTCATTGATGACTTTTTTGTCTCTGTGTCACAGTCATTTCCTATCTACTTTCCATCAAACCTTCCTTTGTGCTAGAGAAAAATCATTAAACAAAAGCATCCAGTATAGTAACCTTATCTGGCAGTCTGTGCTTTACTTCCATTTTTTTTTGTTACCATTGAGAGTGCTACTATAAATATTTGGGCATTTTTTAACCTTTACTGTCATTTTGAGTTCTTTGGGGCATTTGTCCATTCTTGAAATCACTATGGGTTAAAGAATATGGGCAATTTATTCACTCTTTCAAAACTTCACATCACAATTCAAAGCAGGTAGACCCAGCTCTACCAATAGCTTATCAGCATGCTTCCCGCAGCTCTTCCAGCACTGACTCTTCCCAATTTTTGTCATATTTTCCAGCTTGCACAGTGTGATTTGGAGAATGTTTTCCTCCGGTCATTTATATAGTTTTCAAATCATCTTATGAAAACTCTTGTTTTTATCCTTTGAGCATTTATCAATTGGGGTATAGTTCTTAGTGTTATATTTAAACTAATTTCCTGTGTATTTAGATAACAGACTATTAAAGGTGACATTTAATGCAAATTTTTTTCACTTAATTCTTTCTCTTTCAGCTCTAATTTTGATTTTATTTGTGAAAAGTTCCTATTCAGCTTGAGGTCCTTTTGATTAGATTTGAGGGGAAAAGTATTTTCTTCTCCCGATTCAGTACCATGCAGTAAACATTTATTAAGCACCTACTGTGTATCAGGCACTGCGTTAAATTCTGGGGATTGAAAAAGAGGCGAAAGACAGGCCCTGCCCTCAAGGAGCTCACAGTGCAATGAGGGATACTATATACAAACAGATAAATGCAAAGTGAACTCCCTCAAGAAGATAAAGAGGAAGTAATTAGTAGAGGGAAGACATTGAAATTAAGAAGGGTTGGGAAGAGCTTCCTGGTATTTTAGTTGGAACTGAAAGGAATCTAGGAAGGTTGGTAGTTGGAGCAGAGGAGGGGGAGCATTGCAGGCATGGGAGACAACCAGAGCAAACACCTGGAGTGAGAGACAGAGTGTCTTGTTTGTGGCACAGCTAGGAGTCCAGTGTCAATAGATCAGAGAGTATGTGTTGGGGAGTGGTGTGTAAGAAGACTGGAAAGTAATAGAGAGGCTAGGTTATGAATGACTTGGAATGCTAAGCATTTGGTGTCCACTGCTGGGAGCCACTGAAGTTTATTGTGAGATATGAGGTGGGGGTGGGGGTGACATGAACAGACCTATGTTTTAGGAAGAGCACTTTGATGGCTGCATGGAGATTGGATTCAAATAGAGAAAGACTTGAGGGAGGCCAACTCACCAGGCTTGCACTAGTGATGGCTGCATCAGAGGAGAAAAGGGAATGTATTTAGGAAATGATGCAAAAGCAAAATCAGTATGTGTGTGTGTGTGTGTGTGTGTACATATATATATACATGTGGATATATACATGTGTGTGTGTGTGTATATATGTGTGTGTGTATATATATATATGCCTTGTGTCAGCGATTAAAGCTATTTCACATGATGTTTCCCTTCTTGCCTTAGCTTACTGGGAAACTTATTATGAATTTCAGTTCTTAATTACAATAATCACCTTATGTCAAATGCCTGTTCATGTCTATTTGCTTCTTACTTTAGGTGAAGAGGCATAGTAAAAAGAGCACTGAATTTGAAGTCAGGAGAGCTGGGTTCAGGCCCTCCTACAATTTACTTAGTATCTGTGTGCAATTCATTCCAAGTATCTTGATCACAATTTCTTCACATATAAAATGAGAAGACTGGTCTAACTCTAGACGATATCTAAGGTCATTTCCAGCTCCGTATCTACGATTCTGTGACTCCATTGTGTCTTTATCCTTCTGAACTTTGCTTTTTCTGTTGAGAGTCACATCACTCTTCTAGTCACTCGAGTTCCTGCCATCAGGGATATCCTTGACTTCACTCTCCTTTACAGCACATACCAATCATTTTCCACGTCTTGTCATCTCTACCCTTTTGGCCACCACTTTCATCCAGGTCTTCATCACCTCTCATCTAGACTATTACAAGCTTCTTCTTTTTCCCTCGTCTCTTCCTTTTCACATACAGCCTCCACACAACTGTCAGAGGGATTTCCCTAAAGTGTATGCCTGACTGCATCACCACCCTCATAGATAAACTACCAGGGTTCCCTGTTGCCTCCAGGTTCCTCTATAAACTCTCCTGTTTGACATTTAAAGCATTCCACAATCTGCCCCCACTGTATCACTTCCCTCCTGCACAATAGTTTCACTAAGCTGATGTTCTTGCTGTTCCTCACATGAAACACTTTTGTCTTCTTTCTCCAAGCCTTTGGATTGCCTGTTACACATGCTTGGGATGCCTTCCTTCCTTATCTCTGCCTCTCATATTCCTTTGTTTCCTTAGAAAGTCAATTTAAGTATCACCTTCTTCTGTGTAAGGCTTTTCTTGCCTAATGCCTCAGATTTCCCTGCAGAATTACTTTGTGTGTAAGAGAGAAAGGGTGTGTATGTGTGTACACACACAGTTTTTATATATGTGTATGCATATAATAAATACATATGCATATACATATAATAAGCTTAGCTGCCTGCCTCTATAAAATGAATGTCAAGGACAGGCACTGTTTGCATTCTGTTTTTGTGGCTCCATTGTCTAGCTAAGTATCTGGTACATAGCAGGTGCTTATGTTTGTTGATTGATTGAACTCAGGGATCTGAAGATTTAGAGGGGGCCTTAAAGATCCTTAAGCCTGACCTCTTCATTTTACAATAAAAGTTCTGAGATCTGAGGAGCTGAAGTGTCTTGTTTGAGGTCATGAAGTTTCAAACTCAGTTTAGATTCTGGCTCTACCCCCTTACCAACTCTGACCATACATCAGTCATAATCTCTAGCAACCTCAGTTTCTTCATTTGTAAAATGAAGGGTTGAACCAAATGAACTCGAAGGTACTTTCTGTCTCCAAATCTGCATTCCTAAGATTTTAGATTAAAAGAGAAAGTAAGTTACATTGTATTATGTTCAGTACATTGTGATTGTGTAGGACTGAGGATGGTTAAATGAACAGTTATATTAGAAACTGCCGTGATTAAATAAACCTTTCATGAAGAGATTTTCTTTTTTGCTAGTATTTGGGGAAAGCTCTGTATTTATGCATTCATGTATATATCTAATAGAAGAGAGAATACAGTGTAATCAGTCTAGAGAGATCATAGTCCAACACCCTCATTTTAAAGAAGAGGAAATAGAACAACCCCCAGGTAATTCATTAAAAAAAAATAAATATGTGTGACTACTGTTTGTATATGTAGATTTACATGATTATTGAGCAGCAGTAAGAATAACTACAAAAAGCATTCGTATTGTTAATTAGACCTAATGAATGGCCTTTTATTTTTGTTCTTTTATTTTAAAAATAAAAGAAAGATTGGCAAATGCGAAGTCTTCAACTTTAAAATAGGAAATGGTGAGAAAACCATAGAAAATCTTTAACGCTACTATATTAAGGCATTGGGACGAAAACATTGAAGGTTAATGGTTTCAAAAGAACTATTTTGAAAACCTCTAGGCACATGATTGCAGCAAGACAGCTAATTTGCTTAGCAAAGTCAGAATTTCTCACAGCATTCTCTGTGGATACTGTGGTTCAATCCCTGCCTTGTGTTTAGTCGGCTTTGTATTATTTAATATATTTATATCAAAGACCTAGTCAGAGAGATTCTCTCTATTTTAAGTCTATGAGAACCATCACTAGAATGCCCTGGCAGATGTTAAAGAATGTCTGTGGAAAGAATGTCAAAAACCTCTCCAAAGGAAAGCCTTTAAACCATGCCCTTAACACAGAAATGCAAAACCAGATTTAATTGCCCTTTTCCTATACAGCTCAGACAGGCAGGCTCGTTGGCTACCGCGGATGGTATGAGAAAGTGCACAGTGGAAGAGAGCTGTCATGGTAAAGGCTGGGACTGAATCCATTTAGCTTTAGAGTTCACAAAGATCAGTCAAAGGAAAGCACTTGAAGTTAAAAGGAAAGAAGCACAGCAAACAGCAGAAATAACAGGCTATTTTCATTTTGAATGTGTCCTTTTGAGACATCCTCTTTGCCTTTCAAGACAGCCCCAGTACATGTTTTTAATATGGAATGTAGAATTTCTGAAGAATGCTATCAATTTTTTTCCTAATTAAAATAGGTGGAAACAGCATTACATAAGCTTTGGGGAGTTTATTTTGTTCATATTTGCTACATTTGATTGCTGACTTAATGAAGACTAGTTTTTAAAAGATCTGGATGACAACAAGAAGTTTTATTTCCTCAAAGGAAAGACATTGTAGAAATATATTAAAGCCATAAATTCTTACAACTTTTAGTCAGCTAAGCATAGAGCTTTTGAAAGAAGAAAAAGTCAGCTGATAAAAGCTTTATAAAGGAAGCCCCAAACCCAGAGATCTTCTGGGGGCAGAGTGGGGAGAAGTCTACTTTGTGGCCTTAAGGAAGGGTCTTTACCTTGGTGCATCTTTATGTTTTCCTCTATAACCAACAGAGAAGAAAATAGCATTTAATTCATGAGTTTAATTGTCATTTCTGTGTTCTAAGATGAGAGACTTCAGTTGCAGGGCTAAGTATGGTGTCATGCAGAGTTGAAAGACAGTGTAAGAAGTCACCAAAGGAAAGCAGGAGGTGGGAGAGTACAAAAAGACAAACAAATAAGGGGACCTCTGCCTGCCGTTGCTGGAGCTAACTCTTACTAGTCAGTTGTAAGGTGCAGACTTCATGCTCCAGCACATGCTGTGTGTAGAGTGACTTGTACAGAGTAAGTGCTAATAAAGGCTCGTTTAGTTTAATACAGTTTTCCATCTAAAATTGGCCTTTCTCACACATGTAAATATAACATACATATATGATATATTCACATCATGAGAAAATGAATTAAATGTTAGCTTTACTATTGATGTCTGTTTAATATTAGTTGCCCAGTGTTCTTTTCTTGACCTTTTACTTAGACTCTGAATAGTGTTTTTGATTTAAAGGTAAGAAGAAAAACTATAATATTTTTGCAGATATATAGGTAGCATTTATATAGCATTTTTATATTCATAGCTATGCATGGAGACCCTGATCTCCCCACCACAGGAAAGCTTAAACCAAAGGGTATAAGGTGTAAAGAAGACAGATTTAGAACCCCTTGCTATCCACCAACAAAAAGTAATTTTTTTTATCATGTTCAGCTCTGTTTATTTTCTTCGCCCTTCTGGCCTACAGAGCACCCTGAATACCCCCAGAGTTCTTAAGCCTTTCTTTCCCATTCACTGCCTGCCTCCTTGAATAGGTTCTTAGACTACCGAGAAGGCTTTGTTTCTTTCGATCACAGCTGGAACCATACTTGTAACCTTCTGGGGGTAATGTTTGCCTAAACTCTTCATTCATTACTCTTCTGGGACCTCAAGTTCCCCTGAGGAATCCAGAGGAGTTTCTTGTATTGCTATTTGGTGTTCCGGTAAAACACAGGCACTTTTTATAAGTACTGTTATAATGTATATAAGACAATTGTTGGCTTCCTAAGAATCCAGGGATAGGCTTTAGCATCCAATTTCAATTCCTGACCTAAACAAAGCAAGTCTGTGACTAATCATAAAAAAACCTCATTATTTTAATGCTACAATAATTTGTTGTTGCACTAGTCAATAAAATAAATAACATTCAGAATAATATTTTATTGTATACTGCTTTATAGTATTTTCACATAATTATATCATTTGATCTTAGGATTATAGAATAAAAACTAGAAATCCCCTTAGAGATCATGATGTCCAGTCCTCTCATTTCACAGATGAGGAACCTTATGTAGAGAAAGGTTCAGTGACTTGCCAAGGAGCGCACGGGTGGTAGTAAAGCATCAAAGCTGGGATTCAAAGCCAGATCTTGTAGTTCCACATTTAGTGCCATTTCCCACTGTGCCTTACTATAACAACTTTGCGAGGTAGATAGGTCACTTATCATTATAGCCATTTGGGAGATGAGGAAAATGAAGCTAGGCAAGGGTAAGTGAGACTTGTCCTAATAAATGGCAGAACCCAGACTCCAATTCAAGTATTATAACTTTAGGTCAGTGTCCTTTTACTAGACTATGCTGTGTCTTATTCCATCCATTCAACACACTTCAATGGAGCACCTGCCGTGCTAATTGGTAAAGGCTCTAAAGATGAATAAGGCTTCATTCCTGTCCACAAGGAGCCAACAGCCTGTCAGAAGAGTTTTTAAAATGTATACAAACAACTCTAACACAAAGTAGAGTATGGTAAGTACTTGAGAGATTAGCAAGAGTTAGTGATCACTTCTGGCTGAGAAGAATCTGGGAAATCTTCAGTTGAGTAGATAAGATTTGTGCTGTGCCTCAAAAGATGGTTAGGATTTCGACAATTACTGAGAAAAGTTTCAGTCAAGTATTGGAGAAAAAAACCAAGGTGGATAGAGAGAATATGTGATAAAGCAATGAGTATAGGTTATTCTTTCAAAAAGTTTCACCATGAAAAGAAGGAAGTAGTTTGAGGGACAGTGGTTTGAGTAGGCTAGGCCAGGAGTAGAAAAGTGTTCTGTTTCCCCTGGAACAGTTTGAAGATTAAAGAGAAGTAGAGATGGGGAGGAATGATTGATGGAGCAAGGCAGGAGAGACTAGGATGGAGGAGTTAGGCTTGGAAGGAGGGAATAAAGAAAGGATGAAGATAATAAGAAATTTTTGCATTTTCATGTGCTTTATTGAAGGGGTTTAGGTAGGAATGAGTTAAGGAGAAAGTAAAATGTTTGTAATAGTTTTTATGGGGAATGCACTTAAATATAATGCAAATAAATGAAATGATTCATCTAGGCTGGCCCCTACCTGGCTACAAGGGACAGAGGCACTAGTCCACTCTGCTCTCCTTAACACTCTCCTGTCTTGGCCTGCAGGGAAGGGAAAGAAACCCTTGCATTAGTGTCCCACACCGGTCTCCAATCCCAAGCTGCCTAACTCCCTGAGAATACACCCCTTTTCCCAAAATGTTCCTAAAAGGCATTGAATAGGCCCTGTGGGTGGATCATTCCAACTCTCTGAGCCTCAGTTTGTCCATCTGTAAAGCCCAAATAAAATTGTAAAACTAAATACCACGAAGGACTTCAGGCATGACATAGAAAGAAGAAACTTAATTAAGGAAGTACCCAGAAATCCATAAGAGGGAATAATGGGTAAAAAGTTGAGGCTTACTGCTTCTTTTTTTTTTAAATCATTTATTTGTTTCTATAAAGGAGTTATAGAAATAAAGAAGGAAAGAAGCTCAGATTTTATTGTATTTCGTTTAAAATACACATTATATTTAAATTTTCCAGGGCCTTTAAAGATATATAACAAATCTTAAGAGAAATGCATGTGTTTATGAAACTTTTATGCACTCAACACTTAGTATTTTACTGATAGAAAAGTAACTGTCTTGCAGAGAGGTGGCAATGTCAGCTTTCATTACTGGTTTCT
>JAQQSW010006956.1:0-13823 GCA_028646575.1 Pseudocheirus occidentalis | reverse complement strand
GAGAGTTTTGGAGCTTGAAAATCTGTTTAGCATCCCATTTTATGAGTTTTTTAGCGTGTATGTGTGGGAGCTGTGGTCCTTTGCTGCTTCTACGCTGCCATCTTGGCTCCGCCTCCCAACCCCTAAAACTTCATATTGCTATTTGTTAGTCTCTGGAGTTCTGCTTTTAGTTGGGTGTATCTTTCCCTTTCTCCTTCACCTTTCATTTTTCTTCTTTCTTCATTTTTTTTTGTAGAGCCTCATTATACAACATCAGACAGTTATTTTGCTTTCTTGCTCTTCTTTTTCTTTGCAAATTTTTGTTGCTTCCTCCTACAAAATATTGCAAACCTATCCACAGTTCTTTAGGTGCTCTATTTACCAGATTCAGTCCCTTAAACATATTGGTCACTTCTACTTCATATTCAAAAGGGATGCTATTTAGGTCACATCTGTGTGATCTGATAGTTTTGCCTACCTCCTTCAATTTAAATCTGAATTTTGCAACAGGAAGCTCCTGATCTGAGCCACAGACAGTTGTGTGTCTTTTTTAAACTGACTGTATACAGCTTCTCCACCATTGCCTGCAAATGCATAATCAATTCGATTTCAATATTTACCAAATGGTGATGTTCATGTGTCAGCTTTTGGGTTGTTTAAAAAGAACATTTGCTCTGACCAGCAAGTTATCTTTATAAAACTGTATTAGTCTCTTCCCTGTTTCATTTTGTACTCCAAAGCCAAACTTGCCTATTTTCCCAATCATCTTTTGATTTCCTATTTTAGCATTCCAATCCCCTATGATTCATGTGGGATTTAAAAAAATGTTATTTCTAGAAGATGTTGTAGGTCTTTGTAGAATTGATTAACTATGGCTTCTTCAGAATCAGTGTTTGGAACATAGACTTATATCACTGTGATGTTGAATGGGATTGAAACAGATATTATTCTGCCATTTTTGAGATTATACCTCTTACCTTTTTTATTGACTATGAGGGTTACTCTGTTTCTTCTAAGACAGTGGTTCTCAACCTTCCTAATGTTGTGATCCTTTAGTACTCATATATCTGCATATATATCTTTAGTACTCATATATCTGCATGTGGGTGGGCCTGCCTGAAGACGGAGAGGAGCAGTGTCTTGGTTCCTAAGACCATTGGAAATATGTGTTTTCTGATGGTCTTAGGAGACCGCTGTGACCCCTGTGAAAGGGTCTTTGGACCCCAAAGGTGTCGCGACCCACAGGTTGAGAACCACTGGTCTAAGCGATTTTTGACTACAGCAGTCTATGTAATGATGACCTGAATTGAATTTACCCAACTTCTCTATTGTATCTGATACTACTCTCATACTAATTTTTCAAGTTTTGATAACCCATAATATTTTGAATTATAGTAAATGAAGTTAGAAGATAAAATATTCTCCTTTAAACATGAATTTTATCTTCACTGCTTTGTAAATGTTGGAAATTTTTGAAAAGTTTATATAGATGATGGGATTTAATCCCAAATCTCCTTTTTCAGAGTCATCATCGTAATCATTCTCTAACATCTAATTATTCTATCTGCAAGTATTCATTGTTTACTGACTGCGAAGTTATCATTGTGCTAGAAATTGTGAATACAGAAACAATTCTGAATATTTTTCTATTGTATTCATTAGTAAAACCTTTAGACCTATAGTTTCCTTTCTCTCGTTTGTCCCTCCTTAGTTTAGGTATCAAGACCATATTTGTATAATAAATTGAGTTTGAGATGATTCGTTTTTTCTATTAAAATATTTATATTATATCAGGTATAGTAATATTATTAATGCTAATATAGTACTTAAATTAGTATTATTTATTAAATGTTTAATAGAATCTATAAATTCATCTGTATCCATTTTTTTCTTTTGGGAGTTCATTTATGACTTGTTCAATTTATTTTTGTTTGTTTTGTTTTTTGCTTTTTTGGAGGGCAGTTGGGGTTAAGTGACTTGCCCAAAGTCACATGGCTAGTTAGTATGTCAAGTGTGTGAGGTCGGATTTGAACTCAGGTTCTCCTGACTCCAGGGCCGGTGCTCTACTAACTGCGCCACCTAGCTGCCACTGCTCAATTTATTTTTTTCAGAAACTGGATCATTTAAAAAAATTCTGTAACCTGTTCTGATAGTCTAATCACTTTATATTTTTGTAAATATTAATTAATCTAAGCTATCAGTTTTGCTGGCATATAATTTTGCAAAATTGTTTCATTCATTTTATTTATTGTAAATTGTTTTACAATAAATTCTGGTAACTCTGGTTTCTCTTCAGATTGTATAAATCTTTTGCCTTTTACAAGGTCAATTTTTGAAGAGGCGCTGCTCATAGGTGGTAATACTTATATACTTGTAGGTGTGTATTACATATGTATAATGCACTACATATATGTGCATATAAGAAATACATACCTGCATATATCTTCCCACTCAGTAACTGCTAGATATTTTATCTAACTTTTTATCTAAATGTAAATTTTTTTCTCAGACTTATACATATGTACACACACACGTGTGTGTGTGTGTGTCTGTTCCCATTCAGTAACTGATAGATGTCAATTTTATCTAACTTTTGGGTCCTCTATTCCTTTCTCTTTTATTATCTTTTCCATAGATATGTCTAGGTCTGAAAAAAAATACATTGCAGTCACCTATTATTATAATTTTGCTGTCAATTTCTCCCTGCAAGTTGATTAACTTTTCAGTATTTAGATACTATGCAGTTCAGTACACAAGTACTGATAATGATAAATTATCTATAATGTCTTTAAGCATAATGTAGTTCCCATGTTTATTTCTTTCAATTGTATGTACTTTTACTCTTGCCTTGTCTGAGATCCTGACTATTATTCCTGCTTTACCAAGTTCATTTGATGTATAATAGATTTTGTTCTAGTCCCTCAACTGTGTGAATTCTGATGTTTCAATAGTGTTTTTGTAAGCCTCATATTGCTTGATTTGGTTTCTGATACATAATTCTTTTCCCTTCTGTTTTACAAGTGAATTTCATCTCATTTGCTCATATGGTTATGATTTTTAATTGTGTACATCCTTAAATCTTATTCTCCATATCTATTTTTGATCTATATTTGAAGCAATCTGTTTCTACTGCTTTGTCCCTATCCTATACCTTTTATATCATGCAAATGACAGATTTTTACTTTTTAATTCTTTCCCTTTAGTTTCTCTTTCATGTTATACCCTCTAAAGATGAAGCTGTTTTGCTTATAACTAACCTCTCACCAATCCTTCCCTCTGTTTTCAAACTCTCCTTTCTGTCCCAATTTTTCTGTCTAATTAAATGTATTTTTATAACAAACACTTTGTGTGCATGTGTTCAGTTATCCTTTTGTCTAGTTCACATGAAAGTGAGGTTCATATGATTCCTATTCCTCTTAACCTATTCCTAAACCCCTATTATACAAGATACTTGTTCAATACTCTCATTTATTTATTTAGTACATTCTTTTCCCTCTCAATCCCTTCTTCTCTTAAGACCATAAAACCAAACAAAACCAGCCCAGCACCTCTTTTTGTTTAATTCAACTCATTCCATGATCCTTGAAAACAATGTTTTGAAGGGACACTTAATAGAAGCTAGCATTTGCAAAGTACTTTAAGGTTTGCAAATGCTGTACAAACTTGAGGGTGTTATCTCAATTGACCCTCACAATAACACAATGAGGTAGGTGCAACTGAATCTTCTTCATTAGAATATCAGCACATCTTTATTGTATGGCTCCTTCCAGAAGTTTACATTTACCTTTCTAGTTTTCTCTTCAGTCTTGTGTTTTCTCTAGTCTTTACATCATGAATGCTTAGAATTTCTCTTATACATCCTTTTTTCCCCGTGTAGTAGTACACTCAATTTCAAGGCTGAGTTTTTCTTGGCTATCAGCCATTATCTTTTGTCTTATGGAATATCATATTCTGAGGTATCCTTTACTATAGGGAAGTAACTACTAAGGCTTGTGTGATCCTAAGTGTGATTGCTTATGTTTGTGGTAAAAAAAAATACCCATTATTCTTAATTTAATTAGACAAGTAAACACAGAGATGCCTTAGATAAGAAGAGGAATTTATTCCTATTCCCCCGGGAAGAAAGGGGTGCCCCATCTCAGATTTCTTACCCATGTTGATGCATGAGGCCAGGCCGGAAGAGAGAGAGAGAGAGAGCTCCTAAGACCGGGTCTAGGATTTAAAGACCTAATTAGGATGTCCCCTCTCCTGGCCAACTGCCTCCTTCCTCCTTTCATTGGTAAAAAAATTTAACTTTACCAATCCCTTTGCTACTGAGACTAAAGGGGAGGGAGATGGGACGGGACTCACCAGGGCGGGAAGAAATGGACAAAGGAAGATAAAAGTAATTGACAGGAGAAAGGGGGAGGGTAGGGCACTCAAGGCGGGGGTACATTCCAGACTGAGAAGCTTTTCACTAATTTCGTGTCCCACACACTTAGGACTTGATATTTGTCTTTCTGGCTGTTTATGGTGTTTTTCTTTTACCTGAAAGCTCTGGATGTTGGCTTTGACATTCTTGATTTTTTTTATTGTTTTGCAGGAATTGACTGGCAAGTTCTTTCTATGTTCACTTTGCCAGCTGATTAAAATGGATTTGACCAGTTTTTATTTATGATTTCTTGAAATAGGATGTTCAGGCTTTTCTTTTTGGTTATAATATTCAGGTAGTCCTGTGATTCTTAGATTATCACTCCTCAAGCCTATGGTTTCTGAAAATATAAAATTGGAGGTTTTCCAGTCTTTCAATTTTCTTTTACTATGTCTTGCTTCATGGTGTCTCCTTTTCTACATGGCCTACCTTTCTTTTCAATGAGCCCAGTGATTAAGCTTTACCATTTTTGTTCTAAATTATTAATTCTCCTTTTCATTCTTTCCTTCCTAGTTATGTTAATTTACCATTGTATTTTATATCTCTTGTTTCGTTTTTTCTATTACTATTCTAGTCATTATAGTTAGGTCATTCTTTTCTATGAGTATCTATTTGGAATGGGGAACTTAGTTTTTGGTCTTGGGTTCTTGCTATACTGTCTTCTCTTCTCCAAGTCTTCCAGCTAGAGTAGTTTTTTTTTTTTTCCCATTGCTGTGAATCGGACAGGCTCCAACTAGATGGTGCCAACTATGCATGTAGCAGCAGGCTTTCTATAAGATCTTAGGGGCTTAGTTGCTTATGTGCTGCCCTAGCATTTCCTTACACGGTGCTCTTTTTCCCTGTAACTTGAGTGTGCCTGACAATGGTGCTCTACTCAGGCACTGCTCCGGCCCTATCTCTGTGGATCTGGACTACTTATACACATTTGCCTTGAGCCCACCCTGCCTTGTCTTCTCTCAGAACCTTGTTAGATTTACTTCAGTCTTCTTGTGCAGTTCTGGACCTTTATGGAGGCTTAACCATTATTTCTCTTTGGTTTTCTTTATCATTGTTGTTTCTGGTGCTATATTTTTAGCTTTACTAGGAACTTTATAGGGATTTTGGGACCTGACACCATCTTAGCCAGAAGACAAGACATTGGATTCTTAAATAGTAACTGACATTTACATAACATTTTAAGGTTTGTAAAATTAATCTCATATTTTATCTCACTTGATATTCATAACCCTGTGAGGTAAGTACTACAAATATCTTCCCCATTTCTCAGATAAACAAACTGATGTTCACATGACTGATAAGAACCAGAGGTTGGCTTTGAATTCAGGGCTCCCTGAATTTCAGGCTTAGGGCTCCTTTCTTATCCCATCACCTGAAGTAGGTCAGCAGTTTTCTTACTGACTTCAGGTAGCAAAAATCTGAGTGACAGTCCTATTACTGAGATTCAGAGAAAAGATGATGTGGGAGGAATTTGCTATATAAAAACACCAATATATCTGCTTGGCCTGAACAGACTTGACCTGTCACAGACCATCACTTCACATTTCTCACTTCTATAGAATGAAACTGAAGGAGACATAGGAATCTGAAGGATCTAACAAACCTTAGATTAAATTTAGGGATTAAGCTGCATTCTCACTTGGCTTTTACCTGCCTCTACCTCCTCCCATCTAATTCAATGAACCACAGGGTAGCTGAGGTGAATTATTTCTTCTCTCTCTTACTGAGAGATAAGAAAGTGGCAGTCTATGGGCCCAGAGAATAAAACTCAAGCTGAATTTTTAAAAAATAGTCTCTATCAAGCTACTGAATAATTTTGCAATTAAAAAAAAGAAACTGAATAGATAATATGTTTGAATAATCTGGTATAGAAGAGAAATGCTGCTGTTCAAAAGAAAAAAAAGCCAGTTCCTTTAACTACTGTTGCCTGTCTCCTTATCAGCTATCTTGGATCAAGTAAATCTGCTGGGCTTCATTACCCACTGTGAGGACTGTAGCTCCTGTATATATCATAGTGATAAAATCATTAAGATGGGCTAATGCAGAGTGTAAAGCAATTCTTCATGTGTATCTCCTCAACTAAAGTGCAGTCCATGGGCGATTATTTTAAAGCACTCCCTCCTACTTGTCTGTTGCAATCAATTTTAATATAATTAATTCTACCTTGATGGCCACACTCTCAGCCTCTTCTCAGATGGAAAATCACTTCATTGGTAGAATATAGAGACAAAGCATTTGTTGAAGAAGAACTAAACATGCTACATTTAAATCTTCAAGAATGATTTTTTAAATTATCCTCTGGGTCATAAAACACTTTGCAGAGTAGATTTGTTTAGTCTATTAATTGGCTGCACTTTTAAAGATTACTGCTATTGAATTAGTATTTATGGCACCAATGTAAGATTTGAAAACTCTGTTTGCATATGTTCAGAGCAGTGATCAGTGACCATATGTTAGGTTATTCTGGACCAAAGTGTTTATGTTGGGTTACTTCTATATGACAGTCAAACTAACCTTTGCAGATCAAGCTTTGTCAAGGATATTTATGAACAAAACAGATTGGTAACTGCCTCTTCTAGTCTACTACATTTTTGCTTTTCTCATTTTTCAATGAACAATAATTTAATTTCTCTTTCACCTCTCTCCTTTTAATCCCCTCCTCCATCACAGGAAAGGGAATACTTTGAACAAATATGAACAATTAAGCAAAACTAATCCCCACATTGACCATTCCCAGAGATGCGAATTCTTTATCTATATCATTCTATATCTTGTATCCATTATGGGTATATTGTTTCTTCATAGGTCCCCTGGAATTGCAGTTGAACTTTGAATTGTCATTCAGGCAAAAACACTTATTAAGCACCTACTGTGTACAAGGGGTTGTCCAAAGTATTGGAAATATAAAAAGATAGTCCCTACCCTCAAGAAGATTACGACTTAAAGAAGGAGAAAATAAGCAAATAAATATGAACAAACAAGCTACATATAAGATAAATAATTAGGTGAGAGAAAGGCACTAGAAACAAGAGAGTTTGGGATAGCTTCCTACAGAAGATGGAATTTTAGCTGGAATCTAAATGAAGTCAGGGAAGGTGGAGATGAGGAAAGAGCATTCCAAGCATTAGGGAGAGCCAGAGGAAATGCCCAGAGCTGAGAAATGGAGTGTCATGTCTGTGGAACAACAGCGAGTCTGGTGTCACAGGATTTAAGAGAATGATTAGGGAGTAAAGTATAAAAAGACTGGAAAGGTAGGAAGGGGTGAGGGTATAAAGGCTTTTGAATGCCAAATAGAGCATTTTAAAATTTATCTTGGAGGTGATTGGGAGGTACTAGAGTTTGTTGAATAGGGGTATGACATTGTTAGATGTTCCCTTTATTTATTTTTTGCTTTTTGGGGGGGTTAAGGGGAAGGCAGAGCAGTTGAGGTTCAGTGACTTGCCTAAGGTCACATGGCTAGCTCTGTGTGTGTGTGTGTGTGTGTGTGTGTGTGTGTGTGCATGTATGAAATGTCTGAGGCCATATTTGAACTCAGGTCCTCCCGACTCCAGGGTCTGTACTAATGTCTGGGGGATTTACTATGAATTCATTTCTGAAATTACCAAGGTGGGGATTCTTGTGGTGGCTGACCAATGATGCTAGTCATTGATGAGGACTAGAGTGCTCGCAGTTCCACAATCATTCTATGTGTTTGGTTATATGCTGTGTGTTTATATGCTATATTGTAGGTTATATGCTATCACTGACACAAGAGGAAACTCTGGACTGTCACTAAGCTGTCCATGACACCCAGAGAATAAAATACTTCTCTCACCTAGAATCTCCCCTTTTGGGGGGAGGTAGAAATTTGTTTTGTCCACGTAGGGGACTGGGATATATGGATTTACCTAATTAGATTGTTATATTTTATGTGACTTCTGCCCACTGAGATGCTCTATCCAAGTCTGGTACAATGGAAACCAGTCACGTAACTATTGCTTAATTGCATTCAGTTTATTAATCATGGCCATAAAAAGTAAATGGAAATGTAAGTATATAAAAATACTACATAGGTTAAGTGTCTGAAATTGCTTCTAAGCCAGGCGATACAAAGCCTTTTTGATGTTTAGGCAAACCAAGAGCCCGGGAGCAGAAGAAATTCAGTTAATATGCTTAGATTTTTAATTTCCCACTATCTGTAGTCAAGGTCAGAAGAAAATACAGCAATTTAAAGACATAGTTTAGGGGCTTAGATTCAAACTTCTGCTTCCTACTACAGGAGAAACCAGCCCACGTGAGCCAATCAGCTAAGTTAGGTCCTTGATGTCTGCGGCTTCCAAGGCTTCATCAGCTTCTCCTTTGCTCTTCCTCATTTCTGGTCTTACTCTCTGGGAACTCTTGGTACCAGGTTTCTGAATCCTCTCAAGTGGCTGAAGTGGAAACACAGGTACCCTGTTATTATCTTCTGGCCCTTTCCACCTCCTTAGCTTTTCTCCAATATGTCTGCTGGTGAAGGTTTAGGCCACTTCTATCTCAGGCCAGCTGAGTCCTACATAAATGCACAATGTCATTTGCTCCTTCTTTCTCATTCTTCTCTCCTACTCTCCTTCTCTTGCTTCTGAGGACATGGGCTCAGTCTCTACCCATTCTCAATAAGGAGAAGAGGGCCACAGACTGGAGACAGTTATGTATAGACTACACATAAGGGGCCCAGACACCAGGAGTCCTAGCAAGTTAGTGACCTGACTCAACCCACCCTAAGAAAATCAAATCAAATTTTAGCTGAGGCCTGAAGGCACTTAGCTTTGCTTATTTGGAAGGGTGCGAATGTATTGTCCTATAGCTATCCCATAGCTGTCTTATTAGTCCCCAAATCCATGCAGTACAATGTAGAAGGTTGTCTGGGTAGAATACTTCTTTCCCCATTATGAAATGATGCTTTCTTATCTTAGCTTGCTCCTCTTATCTCTGTCAAGTACCTGTATCACTCTACTAGGTCTTTCTGTAGAGTTCTCTAGAAATTTCTGGGGCAGCTAAGTGGTAAAGTAGATAGAATATCTAGCCTAAAAGTCAGGAAGATTCATTTGGTCTCAGATACTTCCTAGCTGAATGACCCTGTACAAGTCACTTAACCCTATTTGCCTCAGTTTCCTCCTCTGAAAATGAACTGGAGAAGAAAATGGCAAACCACTCCACTATCTCTGCCAAGAAAACCTCAGCTGGGGGGTCAAAAAAGAGTTAGAGACAGCTGAAACAACTTAACAATTACAGCAAAGAAAGTTGTGGACCTTGTCCTGGATCCTTCTATCTTCTTGAATTCATGAAAACCTGGCTTCCCTAAAAAGACACTATGTCTCATTCATGACCCATTGGACAAAGAGGAGAAGGAGGAGGAAGAGATGGAGCCATACTCTGGGTATCTCCCAAAAACCTCTATTCCTTTTAGATTCACTCAATTCAGGGATATCACCTTAACAAGATCTCATGATCTCAAGATCTCTCCTTCTTAGAGAGTTTAACAAATGTTTCATAATCTTAATGTTTACCCCAATCTTGTTCTTGTACTTGGGGACTTCAATGCACACGCTGATGTCCCCTCGAATGCTCAGGCCTCCCAGTTCATCAATGCCCCATGATACTGCATTTTACTGAATCTCAATCACACTCCCAAAGAGTTTTATCTTTTATTCCATCATCACTTATCACTTGGATCTCCTTGATCCAGAATATTAGAATTCCTTTCACAGACCATCATCTTTTTCCTTCTATCTCTTTCAAGGGGACATTGAAAAAGGAATTATTGACTAGATAACTGATGGTGCCTTCCTTCTCAAACTATCTTGTATTATTATTAATATAAAGAATTAATATTGCATTATTAACCACTGTATTATTCTCTCATTTGTTCTATGTATACTGATAGAAGGACATATTATCTCTTCTATTAGAACATAAGCTATTTCAGACAAAGGATTATTTTATTCTTTGAACTTGTGTCTTCATAGTCCAGCACAGTCCCCTGAATACAGTAGGCACTTAATAAAAGCATGTTGTTTGTTTGACTGATTAATTCTCGTCTAGGCACTGGTTGAACTAGAGAAGAATCAATCAATCAATCAAACAACACCATGGCCTACTTCCCAGCTTTGAATACATACATAGATGGTTTTAGATTTCCTTCTTGGTTCCAAAGGTGCTTGTACCATCCATTTAGAAAAAAAAAGGAAAAAAAAATTAAATTAAGTATAAGCAAAGAATGAAACAAGCTGGATGAAAGTTAGGACACTAAGAAGCTAAGTAGGGTGGATTCTTTTAAATCACACTATTTCTATTTCCTCATTTTCATGCTAGCATAGCTTGGGGTCACCAATAAAGTTGTATTTTCATCTTCAGAGTCGTACCTTTTTCACTCAGGGTCAGAAGGTCATTTGGAATTGCATCTAGTTGTATAACAGGCCTTAGTTATATGGCAGAATGAAACACAGCAAGTATTTAACTCCCATCATAAAGGAGGGAAAAGGAGGAAAATATTACATGAGGAGCAGAGGAATTCTTTTATTGGAAACATAATTGGGGTGCTCTGACTAGAAGAACTTAGGGAGTCCTATGGTGGTAGGCCCTAATTTCATAAACTTGTGTGTGGCCATGACATATGGAATCCAGACCACTAATTTGGGCAATTAATCTTAAAGCAGTACTAATCAGCAAAAAAAGGCTATGCTTGTATTAAATCAGGACAAAAAATAATGCTTAACGTCCATTAAGCACTTTCATTCTAACATAACACAATACTAATGGCATGAAAATATGGCCCGAAGCATCACATTTGAATAAATCAAAGCCCCAGCATTTTCACTATCCTCTTCTGGAGGGGGAAAAAGTATATATTTTTTCAATAGCAAAAGAAAAGACATTAGAAAGAACATTAGTTAGCATAAGCAAAAACAAGATACAATAATGAATGTTGATGTTAAATCCTAAATGTTTATTGATATGGTGAAGCAGCCAGTAGGAATTTTTTTTAAAAAACCCTATTTTAAAAATAAAAAAGGGAATGGATAAAGCATATCAGGAATTTCCTTTTGTTAGCTTTCACAATTGAGCTACGTTTCTAATTTTTCTTTTCTTTTTTAATATCTTACACCCTCCCTTGAATAGGTAGCATTGCATAATGGAGAATTCCAGCCTCAGCACTGGGAAGATCTGGGTTTGAGTCCTACTTCTGACTCTTATTGACTGTGTGACATTGGCCAACACATTTAATGCCACAGGCCTCTAGGCAAATTTCTCTCTTAATCTATAAGGTTACAGAGAAGATGCCAACCTTCTTTGGTCGAGGGAGTTTCCTAACCCAGGAATTCTCTTTACCAATGCAATCATAGTCTGGTTCCTATCCTAAATAGATTCTCATTCTCTCTCTGTCTCTGTCTCTCTGTCTGTCTGTCTCTCTCTCTGTATACACACACACATATATACACATATGTATGTATATATGTATATAATTTACTATTTCTTTATTATTCTCATATCAATAATATTCTTTATTATCTATAAGAATATTGGCATATTCTTTCTTAAGTTTGGAAGCATCTGTAAAGATATTATCCCACATTTAGGCCTACCTTTCACAGTGAAGGACTGATTTAATAATGAAATCTGAAAGCAATACAGTCATCACAGAGACAGAAATATGCCCTCAGCTTCTATGCTTTCAACTCAGCTAAATATGCCAATCATGACTAACAATTCCAAAATAGATCACATTCTATAGAGAGTTTAAAGAAGCTAAATATATAGGACTTTCTTGATCAGAAAACAAAAACAATAATCTGTTTAAATCTATTCCTTCTGTTGGATCATTAGATTTAGGACTGAATTCACTAAATGATTCAGTTCCAATCTACTGCTGGGAAGCTACAAGGGCTCATGGTTTCCTAAAACTCTGTTTGAAGGTGCCATCTGGTATAAGCTAGTTAGAAGATGCAAAGTCTTTTTATAGTCAGCTAGGACATACTTGGATTGGTTCAGTTTGGTTGCTGTGCATTTGACTATTTTTCTTTAGAAATATATGACTTAAGTTATTTCATATTGTGATGGACATAGTCATACTGTTTCGTAACCAATTAGTCAGATTTTCACAGGGCTAGGACACTGAGTACTGATTTTGGAAATAGGGATTCAGGAGGTCGGTTCCTGAATTCTATCTCATAAAACTTAAATGCCTTCAATACAAGCTGCAATTTTGCAGCCCAAGGCACCAAACACAATTTTTCTCATTTCTTATTAGGTCAGTTCAGTTTGCTACTGAAGGACTGGACTGGATGGACTGAGGTGAAATTAAACTAGATCTCATCAGAACATGGTCTTTTCAAGAGAGATGTCTTTAGGCATTAAAAAAATAAAAAAGTTATCCCAGTGAAGGGAAATACATGCTTAAAAGTGGCGATGGATAACAAGGAGGATCAGGAAAAAAAAAGTGTGACCTCTCTCCATTATCTTAATGAAGGTTATCTGTTAAAGCTGCCAGTGTAGTTTTCAATCTGGTAACTAAATGGAACACATAAAGTTGTTACCCAGGTAATAGGCTGATGCTCATTTTTTTTCTTTCAAGAAAGAGTGATCCCAAATTGACCTCTTGTATTTAAAGGATCTTTTTAACCACCAATTGCAGAGCCTTGACATCAGCCATCAATTTTGCTAAGGCAGTAATACTAGGCATTACTTGTAGGAAGTGCCTGTCTGTACCTATTTGAAGGTCCTATAATAGAATCAATCCATTCTGTTCTGTGTAATAATGTATATACTGGATGACTTACAGCAGCCTGTTTCTTCTTAGGGAAAACTAGCTTCTCCATAATTCAGGAAAGCTAAAGGCAATGTAGTTGAACAGTATTAAGAACAGAAACCTAGAATTCACCAACAGAGCTTGCTAGTTCAGGAGAAGTTTCTTTAAAAAAATGCTCATTGAAAGGGAGTGGGATTTTCCCTAATGTACTAAATTTGATATGTAAATAAGAATACACACACATATATGCGTATACATATGTAAAGCACAAGCATATTTTATAAATTAGTCATGTGGTGAGAGTAAGGGATAATTGATGGATGGCCCATGTATTATACCTGCATCCTTGTGATATAAGGAAAAATAAAAGAAACTCTCCCCAAATATTGGGAACACCCCTCATCATGATAGGACAAGAACAAGACCCACAGGACAGGCAGGCATATGTAGGTTGTAATCTGCGTGCCTGGACAAAGTGTCCAAATTAATGAGAATATAGATACATTTGTTTATTTTACATACACACATGTATACATACATACCTGAAAATACATGCACACATGTGGTATATCTTCTGATGGATTTAAGAAAAACTCCTTTTTTAAAACATTTGGTACAGTATTTAAAGGTAACTGATTTAAAAAATCATTTACAACAGGAGAGGGGGTAAAG
>JAQQSW010006955.1:0-13823 GCA_028646575.1 Pseudocheirus occidentalis | reverse complement strand
TCTTTCTTTCTTCCTTCCTTCCTTCCTTCCTTCCTTCTTCTTTTGTTTTTTTGAAAAGTGAGACATCTGATCATTTTAAGTCCTATATCACCTTTCCTGTTATTCATCATCTTCTCAGTTTTCACTGTCAGTTGCTTAGGACTTGTCTAGGATAATAGGATCCATAGGTGTCAAGATAAAAAGGGCCCCAGGGTACAAGTAGTCCGAACTCCTCATTTTATAGGTGAAGACACTGAAATTTATGGGAGTTAAGTGATTTATCCAAGGTCATATAGGTAGTGAGGATCAGAGGCTGAATTTGAACCCAGGTCTTTGGACTTCAGAACCAGCGTTCTTTTCACTGATCCACGGACCCCAACAAATATATGAGTTATCAGTAGAATAAAGTTGCTTACATTGTGATTGCACTTCTTAATAGCCTTCTCAGTAAACAAGGAGGTTTTTTTTTTTTTACTATTTCATTCAGAACTGGGATACCTTTTCTATGGGTATGCTGGTTTGGAATCAATTAATTATCACCAGACTTTAAGTTTTGACAATCTATGAAATTTTTTGATTGATTGCTTTTTAGAGTCTAAGTTCAAGGAATCTTAATTTTTCTCTTTTTTCTTGCACCTTTGGAATCACCTCTCCCCCAAATCAAGGGGACAGTCAGACTGTGCCTTACTATCACCTTTCTTATCTAAGACAAGTTCTAAAATGGCATCAATGCTATGTCTAACATTGCTATTATTTTCACTATATCAACCAGTTTTTTCTCATTGATTAGAATCTGTTGCAGAATAATAGTACTCCTTATTTCTTCCATCTCTCAAGACATGAAATTAATATTAAGGCAAGTCGAGAATATTTCAACAATGTTTCTAGCAAACATAAAGGGGGTGGAAGTAAGGGTAAAGTTGGAAGGATTACCATTGTCAAGGAAGTAATGGGGGTTTCTATCTCTTTCTTTGAGTCTATCTAAAAGCTGAATTTGGGTGAAAGCACTTAAAAATGTAGGAGAGTTGAGGAGTAACTGTGAGAAAGTCTGTTGCTAAGGGATTCAAGCTGCTCAATAAAAAAGGTGGTAAGGTAATGTTGAAGATAAAGACTAGCAGAGATTATAGAATTAGGAATTTTCCAGAAAGAACTGCAGGATTTCAGAGTTAGAAAAAGCTCTAGTCCAACCCTTATATGAAAAAGAATACTTTTAATGATGTGTCTAAGAAAAGCTTGGAGACATATAGAGAACCCGATTACCTCTGGAGGCAACCTATTGTTCCACTTTCAGGTAGCTCTAATTCTTAGGGAATTTTTCCCCCTGACATAGACCTCAATTTGCTATTCTACGACTTCCATTCTTTCCTAGTTTTGATCTCTGTAGATGAACAATAGCACAAAAGCATGTAATTTCTCCCATCATAGCCTTTCTAATGCTGGAATATAGCTATCATGTCTCCCAGAGGCTTCTCTTCTCCAGGCTAAACATCCTCAGTTTCTTCCATTCGTCATCATCAAATAAAATCCCACTATCATCGTTATTCTCCTCTGGTTATTCTCCAAATTATCAAAAGAGAGAGAGTTTCAAATATCCCTTGTTGGAGATGGGATAAAGACTTAGCGAGAGAGGAATAACCTAATTTCTGGTAACAATGGAGATCTATTTGAGGTTGCAGAGTGTTAAGCTAAGCCAAATTAGTATCCATAATTTGAGCAGTAGTGGTACGTTGCTAAGAATTAGAAATGAAGGAGGTTGTGATAGGAGTAACACTGAGTGGAGGGTTAAAACAACAGGAAGGGTAAGAGTCAAGGAGACAAGAGATTCATTGGTTTGGAACAGAGCATTACTGAAATGGCTGAACACAAGGTAAGAACTGGCTTAAGAGGAAAGTCAGGACAGACAAGCATTGATCAATGGAGAATAGACAGAAATCAAGGAACCGAGATTCAGTATGAGTGTGAAGAACAAATAAAGAAAAAAATGAAAGAATGATAGAGGTAGGACAAACCACTGATAGTATCTGCTTTCAATGGAGAAAAAAAGAGATTACTCCAACAGGTAATGTAGTAAAATTTGAGTCATTTTCAATTATCAGATAAATAAACAAAAACTAGGTTTGGAGGAGTCAGCAAAACTAATAAATTGAAAGAATAAATAAATTAGATGCATGCATGAATAAAATTGTTAAACAGTTCAATCAACACATCCTTAAGGTTCTGATGGAAGAGTTGGTATATGCATAAAGAAGAACTCTAACAAGTAAATCTGTCCTGAAGAGAATGAGTTGTTCTAGATACAGTGGTGGGGAAGATAATCTCTTGGTCCTCAAGTGTGGCCCTTAGACTGAATCTAAATTTCACAATAAATTTAATTTCAACTTATTATTTAATAACTTTAATTTAAACTTCACCTTAATAAAATGATTTGTTCTATAAAACTTGGACTCAGTGGAAAGGTCATACCCCAAAGATCTAGAAGCTACATGTGGCCTTGGAGCTGCAGGTTCCCCACCCCTGAAAGATAGTTGAGTTCTTGCAATGTACACTGTTGCAGGAATTATCAGCTTCTACTCATTTCTTTTGAGTGAGGGAGAAGATGTAGTGAGAGACTTAGAGTGGAGCAGTGAATACCTAGTGTCGCCTTGGCATCTATATAAGGCTTTTGGTTCAAGTACAAGTTGAGTGAAGTACAGATTCAGAGGCTAATGAAATACAGAATATATACCCTAGTTTCCTAGTCTTAATCTTTTTCTTTCAATAATTAATGACTCCTTTATTTTATTTACTGATTTGTGAGCTTACTGTCTGCTGGCCTGATAGACTATAGCTCACAGCGGTAACAAAGCTAGATCTGGAGTCAGAGTTTCTACTTAGACACTGAATGATTTTCAGTCACTTAACATTTGTGGTCCTCAGTTTCCTCAAGTATAAAATGAGTCAGATGGGTTCTTAGGTTCCTTCTAGTTCTAATCTATGATCATATGATCAATATGTTTTCCCCTTCTCCATTTTTTTACTCTCTTCTTCCTTTTTTCTTTCTCTCTGCCACCCTCTCTCCTCCTTCCTTCCTTCCCTCTTCTGTCTCTCTCTATCCTCCTCCTTGCTCTCTTCTCTCTCAGATGTTTTTATACCTTTCTCCTTTTCATAACCTTGTATCTCAGTATATTGTCAAGTTTCTTGCCTCAAACCTATATTACTATTGGAAGAAACTCCTTTCTCTACCCTGATGCCATCTGAAATAATTTCTCACCCAGTGGAGGGCAGTTGTAGTTCTTATTGTGACCAGACATAGCACTAAGACTGTTTAACCAAAGGCTGGGTGGGTGGTTACATTTGAGATTTTGTGGTTATACTAGGTCATAGATGTAAAATTTGTTTTGGAACTAGAAACTAGTTTAGTTAGGGGCCAAATGATTTTTTTTTACTTCTAAAGGAAGAAGGGTGAGGGAGAAGTCTGTTACAACATGTCACTAATGTACTACCTCTGTCACATGACTTTATTACTCAAAAGACTGATGGCTTTCCATGGCATGTCAAATAAGGTATAAATTCTTGATTTTGGCATTTTATGGCTTCCATAATCTAACTCTAACCTACCTTTCCAGCATTATTATTCCTAATCTCAGTTTAGGACCCAAATTAGGGCCACAAAGGATCGCCAGAAGGGTTTCGAAAGAAGATAACTTGGTTTGGTGGGAAGAGCACTGGAATCGTATCAGAACACTTTACATTGTAATCCTCGTTCTGTCATTTTTTATGTCTATTTATAAATGTTTGACTAATTGGTTGAGTTTTTTTCAGTAATTTATTTCCCTTCCCTAATCCTTACTGTCTTTATTTGTAAAATTAGAGGGTTGAACCAATTAGTTTCTAAGGTCCCTTCTAGTTCTGACATACTACCATTATGTTATTCCCCTAGAAGGCCCTGAAGAAGATGCTAAGCAAATGGGACATACATTGCACAGCTAGAAGCTCTGGTGGCTCATGGAGCCTTCCTATTTCACTATTTTAATGCTCTTCTCTGCCCAAACTCAGAAGTTATCCTGAGAAATCCAGGAAATCCCTCAGCTGGGGCTCCTGAGTGCAGGCTTTTGGTATATATTTTCTTTGTTCTGATACATATACTGGTCCAGATAACTACTATTATCTCCACCAAGTAAAATGGGAGGACAATCTGAAGTTATTTTTTAATGATCATGATAATAAAAGACTAACTTACATAAGTGGGAAAAATAAAAATAAACTTTGGTAGTTTAAAACCAGGTTACCCTGAATACCAACCATCACAGTGCAATCACAAAGCTCTATTATAGCCTAGTCCTTTAGGATTTGTCAGGTTCTGAATCAGATACCTATTAGAGTGCCTTCTGGCCATTCACATTCCATGATTCATTAAGGAAAGGAAACATTGCAAAAATGGTAAAGTGAAATAAGCCCTCCATTTTGGTAATTTTCCCCATAGTCTCATAAATCTAAAACCAGAAGACACTTCAGAGGCCATCTAGTCTGACTCCTTCATTTTACAGATGAAGAAACTGAGTCCTAAAAAAGGTGACTGGTATAAGATCACTCAAGCAATTAGATTGGATTTCAACCCAGGTCCTCTGAATTTAGAGCTAGTGTCCTTAACACTGCCTCAAAGTCTGACTTTTATGGGATCTTACCTTATTTAACCATTTCATGAATGTATGTCTTTTTTCACCCGAAAGGATTTTATATTCTTTAATGCCCTCATTGGATTTCTTCAAACAGGAGCTAGAACAACCAATTGTCAGGTATGCCAAAATGGAGATTCTTGGGAAGGTGCTGTTGTTCATCCTTTGTACCTGAAGAAAACCAGTGACAGAATGTTGTGTTCAAAGTATGGGGTTTTTGATGGTAGTTGATTGACCAATATGAGCTCAGAAGATTATATCAGTTTTGGAACAAATAGTTTGCTTGAACGTTTGGTATGGAGGAGTGTGTGTCTTGTTTCCATAAAGAGATGCACATTTCCCATGACCTACTAAATCTTTCAAACCGAATGTTCCATTGGCATCTCAAATTCAAAGAGACAGAATGAGAAACAGCAAAGTGATCAGTTTGATTTGACCAAGTATTTGACCATTAGATTTGTGCATGTCATGTTTCTTTTGTCCTACTGTGATTCTGCTTTGCTCATGGAACACTGCACCTTCTTTGATATACGTATGCCATGCTGGCTGCTACTGTGCCAGCATCAACCATATCTCAAAACTGATTCTAAAGTTCTTCAGAGAGACCTTGAGAGTGCTCTTGTACTGCTTCTTCTGACCTTCCTTGCCTCATATGAGTTCCCAATAAAAATTATCTTTTAGGTAAATGTACATTTGGTATTTGAATTACATGGCCAGCCCATCAGAGTTGCACTCCCTGGAGTAGACTTTGAATGCTTGGCAATTTAGCTCAAGAGAAGACTTCATTGGTACTTAACTTGTTGGGTGATCTTCAGAATTTGCCTAAGACAATTCAAATGGAAGCAGTTCATTTTTTTGGGAATGGTGATGGTGAACTGTCCAGCTTATACAGGCATACAACAATGAAGTCAGTACAACAGCTCTGTAGACTTAGTTTGGCATGCAGCCAAATACTTCTTTCCCATGCTTTCATCTGGAGTCTCCCAAATGCTTAGGTGGCTCTGGCAATGCATGTAACAACCTCATCATCTGTGTCTACATACCTAGAAAGTATACTGCCAAGGTAAGTGAAACTAATCCATAGCATTCAAAATTTCTCCATTTCTCCATGTCTCCATTTCTCCAGTTAAATGTGTGATGAATAAAACTGATCAAATATCTTCTGGGTAGGACTTCTAGGTCTGTCTTAAGTTGCCCGGCCCTACTACCATGCATGAATCATAGCACTAGAAATGCTAGCTATGACTTTGAAAGTCAGGGATAGAGGATTATTGTAAGAAGAATATGATTTTTTTTTGTACTGTACTTGTCTAGCCAAGGAGGTCTGTCCCAGTATACACGAGGACATAGCTGAGTATTATCTCTGGTAAATTTCCCTGTGTCTTAGAGGTATGATGGTAAAGTGAAAATATGAACTCTGGAATCAAAGGACCTATGTTTAAATTCCTTTTATGGTATTTACTAACTATGGAACTTTGGGCAAATTACTTAATCTGCCTGAATTTAGGTGTCCTCATCTGTAAAATTAAGGGGTTGTGGGGCTGCTGGATGGCACAGTGAATAGAGCATTGGCTTGCCTTCTTCCCCTCCAAAAAATTAAGGGATTGGGTATGATGACCTTTCAGTTCCCTTCCAGCTCCACACTTATGACAAGATTCTCTTTACTCTTTTCTTTCATCAGAGACTAACATTAAGGTGAGACAGGTCTTGTTATTAGCTGTTGTAGGTTTATTTTATCCCCATGAAGTCTCATATAGTTAGCTCTTATTTAACTCACATTATTTAACTCTTCCATGAGTGTGTGTCTTTCTTCCACAAAGAGATGCACATTTCCAATGATCTATTGAATCTTTCAAAGTGAATGTTCCATTGGCATCTCAAATTCAAGGAGACAGAATGAGAAAGAGCCAAGTGCTCAGTTTGATTTGACCACAAAGTGTGGAGGAAGGAGTAATAAATTATCACATTTTACAAAAACAGGTGAAGACCAAGTTATGAAAGATTTTGAAACCTAAGCAGTATATTTCACTCTGGACCCAGGGCAAGTCATTTAACCTTTTTGCCTCAGTTTTTTTTCCAAATCATAAAAGTGGGATAATGATGGCAGCTACCTCCTAGGATTACTTTGAGGACCCAGTTATTCCCCATTTATTTACTCTTGCTGTTACAGAGATAATATAAATACAAACATTAGCTTTTCTGCAAAAAATAGAGAAGACAGATGAGATGAAGTGTGGCACAGAGAAAAATCAATGAATTTGCAAACCAGAGTACCTAGTTCAAATCTTAGGGCATACATTTACTTCTACTGTGACCTTGGGGCAAGTCACTTACTCTTTCCAGGGATCAGCATTCTCATCCATAAAATAAGAGACTGAGACTAGATCATCTTTAAGTCTATAATCTTTTAATTTCCTCCTCCCCCTTGCCCTTCCTTATTCGCTGTTTCTTAATGAGGAAACCTTCAGCAGGGAAAGTCAGGGTGTTCCTGATTGCCACAGAGAAGCAGGTCTGGAGTACCCTCCCTATTCTCTGATCTTTTCCTCTCTCCGTTCCTTGCTTCTATCCCTCCTCAGTTTGGCAATAGGTCAGGCTTTATGTCCTTGAAGTAAAAGACTGTCTCTAACAAAAATAAATCTCACTTTTGTTTATTCTGTTTGGGGTTTCATGCCCATCCAAGACAGCTGCTGTACATTTGTTGGGAATTAAAGCTTTTCAAGGAGAGAGCTGCCAATTAATTTAAAAATCTTCATTCTGAATAAAGCTCAGTTCATTCTGATGACACACAGCTTAGCACATGGAATGGAGCTGGATGCCTGGTACTCAGCAAAGCATGTTCCTTGCAAGATTGAGCCAAACCCCATTGGTAGTGGTGGGGAGGGGGGCAAAAGTGATCAGACATCAACAAAACACTGTGAGCTAATAAGTCCTGGGTTGGATGTAGGGACAGCAAAGTGGCATCAAATTGAGGCAGCTTATGGTCTTTTCAAAAGAGAAAATGATGCAGAATGGAGTGAACAGAAATAGGAAACCCATTTATATAGTAATAAAAACATAGTGAATATAAACAACTTTGGAAGACTTAAGAAACCTAATCAATGCCATGGTCAACCATGATTACAGTGCTCTCCACCTCCTAACCAAGTACTGATGGACTAAAATGGAGAATCAAACACACATTTTTGGACATGGTCAATATTGGAATTTGTTTTGCTTGACTAAGCTTATTTATTACAAGGGTTTTATTTTACTTTCCTTTTTCCTTCTTTTTTTTTAGTGGAGAGTGGGTGCGGTGGGTGGGAGAGAAAATAAATAATTGCTAATTGAAAGACTTAAAATTTTAATTTAAAAAAGAGGAACAAATATTCTTTGAATAGCAAGAAGATATTGCAAAAAGTATTTTTTCCCTAGAGGCATTCCATGCTCCATGGGCAGAGTGATCTGCGGTCATGGTTTGCTTTCTGGACAGTTATGGAGCATTGACATAATTCAGTTATACTCAAACCAAACTGGATCACAGACTAAGAACCCTGGACTACCATGAACATCTTGGTACTGTCTAGTCTCAGGAACAAAACTTTTTATTCTATCTAGAAACATTTCCAATGTTCTTATTTTACGGTGAAATGGGGAAAAAAAACTGGGTTTGGAGGCAGAGAAACTGGGTATGGATTGGGCTTTTTCTGCTCATAGTCTATGTGACATTGGACAAGATTCTTCACTTCTCTTGAATTCAGTAAGTTGAAGAAGTTGGACAACATAGTTGGCACATAATAATTCTCATTGGATTTGAAAACTGCATGGTGTTCTTTAGGGCAACCTACAATTTTATGTTCATATATTATATAAATATATTTAATCAGCATAAATTTTAGCCATGACAATTTTATATGAAATAAAAGCTTTCATTAGCTATTGGGGACTATTTTCCATATTAATGAGGTTAATAATTAATTTAATTGATTATTGAGATTTCCTATGTGTTCAGCCTTTAGGGATACCCCCCTCTCCCTCTCCATATATATACACACATATCTGCTATTGGATTTATGCTCAGAATGTTTGCAGTTATCCTACAGAGAATAAACTTATGACTTAATACATTTGTTCAACTACAAAAAGCTATTATTTTTATCCACCTGAATAACAGCTAGAAAAAATTAAAAACAAAACAGGAAGCAGCATAGCAAATAAGAAAAATAACATCTGAAGTCAGAGGGCTTTGATTTAAATCTTGCTTCTGCAACTTACTCCTTAAGTGGTCTTGGATAAGCCATTTAGCCTTCCTGGGCATCCAAGTCCTTATTTGTAAAATGAGGTCATTGGAAGAGATGGTCTTAGAGGTCACTTTTAGCCCATAATATTTGTCCTAGCATCTTTTCTATCCAAATTTCATTGGGGGAAAAGATGACAACGATAAGATAACATTAATAATATATTTTATGTTTGCAAAGCACATACATTATTTCATTTGAGCTTCATAACAATCTGATCAGGCAGATTTTATAGGGATTTTTTTCTCCTCAGTTTTACTGAGGAGGCAGCTGAAACTCAGAGAGGAAAAAACAGCTTGTCCATGGTCACACAGCAAGTGGAGACCACTGGCAGGACTGAAATTTTGTTGTATTCATTTCAAAAGATATTTCTAAGCTTAGTAGTCTGCTTCATGTAGTGGAACATCACTGGTGTAGGAACCAGGGAAACCTGGCTTACCAGTTCAGTTGTCACTAACTAGTTCTGAGACCTTCTTTAAATCACTTTGTTGATTAACATTTTATAATCCTCGGATGAGATAGCCTTGATAATTGTGCCCATGGATAAAAATTATAAGGCTATTGACTACAGTAATAACATTCATGAGATTTCACTATTAATTAGTGAAACCAGCAGTCATGGATATAAGAGGAAGGATATATAAGTTTAATTAACCTTTTTTACATCATATAATAAGAATGAAATACAAACCTGAAAAAAAAGTATTCTATTTTCATGGGACCAATTGTAAGCTATCTATCTTTGTCTTGCAGTTGTTGTAATGTATGGGCTGCAGGGCTAATCCCAGGAATCTGTAAAATAGATGTGCTTTGTATTTGATACATCTACAGCTTCTCTTTTTATGTTCTTCCCCACTTCACTCTATTAATGTCTCTGCCTACCAGAAGTTCTCAGGACCAGTTTATTCTTGTAATGGAGGGAAGTGGATTTGAGCCACTTGTAGAGCCACTTGTAGAATTGTTATTGGCCAAATGTATTTCCTTTCCTAGGAATATCTTCATTAAAAACAAAATGAAATGGAATGAAAAAAAAACAAACAACAATAGGATCATTTTTCTATGAATGAAAAACAATTAAGTGCTTTTTGCTTGACAGATTGTGGGGACAGAAACATAAAAGAGAGACGTCCCTTGCCCCTAAGGAGTTTACATTCCAATAAAAGACAGTAAAATATTTAGGGAAATTGTGACCAAGGAAGAATGACAAAAATAATAATTGATATTTTATATAAATAATGGGATATTAAAACTTTTGTTTTCCATAGAGTAAATCTAGTTATGGAAAGAGATAAAATAACTATTGAATTAGAAAAGGAATTTGCTTTGGAAAAAAGAAATAACACCCATAAAATGCTTTGCAAACTTTAAAGCACTATGTCAATGCCAATTATTGTTGTTTCTGTTCTTATTATCTCCTCTTCACTAATTTGACTTAAGAAGGTTCCAGGCAGCACTCTGAGGTTTTAATGCATGTGTTACTGTTACAGAGGCAGAGTAAAAGTGATCAATACTGAGTCCACACATGACTGCTTAGACTCTGCCTCCCCACCTACAAATATGTTTGAAAAGGAAGAGGGAGGTGGACCTCTGGAGCCTGAGGGTCTTTAAACAAGATTACTTACATTTAAGAATATTATTTTAGCCCTGAAAGTGAGCCAGAAATAGTTTTTTTAAAAATTTAACATTAAAAATTATGATTCCTGATTTTTCTCCAATCCCTTCTGTACCCATTGAAAAAGTTATGCTAAGACTCTCATTAGAAAGGTCTATAATTTATTTTGAAAGGGACAAAAGTTGTATCTCTATTCACTTGCAGGTAGTTTGTTCAGTCATTTTATCTATTCTATAACAACCAACAACTTGTTTGATTTAATGGATCAGTCAGTTCAGCAAAAATGATTGAGATAATTGCATAATAAGACTTTGTAAATCTGAATCTTTTTTGGATGCCTAGAGAATTGCTTGATAAACAACAAGTGTCTTTATAGACCCATTACTGTACAAGGCACTGTTAAAACATATAGAGAAGGAATGTCATTTGTCATCCTTGCCTTGCAGTAGCTTATTCATTTGCAGAAATCAAGCCTAACACATAGATTAACCAGAGAAAAAGAAGAGGTAACTAACTTATATTCATATGTTCCTTATAAAAATGAGCTAGCAGAGCAAGAGGCAGCACAAAATATTTTCTCACTTGGCTTCCATTGTCAGCAAATTAAGGCAGTCAGCAATCATTTATTAGTCCTTACGTTGTGATAGACACTGTGTAGCCAACTATTGACCACCTCAGATGGGACTACAGTTTTTTATATATCTTAGTTTTGGTACAAATTTCCCCTGTTTTTTTACAAGAAGATTATGGGCACTATGCTGATGGTTTGCAAGTATGACAGTATTTTAAAATATGAGTATATTTCCAAGAACAATTGAAATGTTTATTTGGAATAGAGGTACCCAATTTTCTCTTAAGAAACCTGATATTTGATATAAATAAAAGGATATTAAAATCTCTTTGTTTAGTATAGAGTAAATCCAGTTATGGAAGAGGGATAAAATAATGGTTGAATTAAAGAAGAAAGTGCCTAGAAAAAGAGGATTTTTTTAAGTGTTGAAAAAAGTTGCCTACTCTGGGAAAAAGTCCATGTGGGGAAAACATGGCATCCCTTTATTGGTATATCCTGTTTCCCACGTTCCTTTAAGATAGAATCAAAACCAAAATATATCTTTGTTGTGCCTACAGAACACCTGTCAATGTTAACCTTTCCCATAGGACCTAGCCAGTTCCAATAATCTTGAAAAGCAGGAGGGAAGGGGGAAGAGAAGTGGAAGATGAGGAACTTGAGATGGTTATGGGAGCTGTGGGAAGTGTTAGATCATCTGAGACTGAAAGGAAAGAGAAGAACCAGGGAACACACTCAGCAGGAAGAGTCCTTCACCATTTCTAGCTGCATGAAGATTAAATATATTAGATCCAGGTCCAATAGAAAAAAACAATGAAAATCCACTACTCTATTAAAAACACTCTTGGTTCAGGATAAAAATGTGCACAGTAACAGCAATAGTGTAATGATGACCAACTGTGAAAAACTTAGCTACTTTGATCAATGATCCAAGAGAATTCCAAAAGACTCGCTACGAAAAATCCTATCAACCTCCAGAAAGAGAACTGACCAACTCTGAGTGCAGATTGAAAAGTAATTTTTTCATTTCTTTATTTTTCTTCTTTGTAACATGGCTAATATAGAAGTATGTTCTGCATGATTTCATGTGTATAATTGATGTCATATTGCTTATCTTCTCAATGTATAGGGAAAGGATTGGTGGGAGAGACAAAATTCAGAACTCAAATCTTTTTTAAAATAGCTAAAAATAAGTAAATAATACATTCACTTGAACATATTCCCCTGGCTCACCTTCAGGACTAAAACAATATTCTTAAACGATGAACACTTTCATTTAAGGACCACCCAGGACCCAGAGGTTCCCCTCCCCATCCTTTCCACAGGTATTTGTAGGTAGCGAGGCAGATCATAAACAGTCACATAAAGATTCAATATTGATGACTTTCACTCTGTTTCTGCAGTGACAGCATATGAAGTAAAGCCTCAGAATGCTGCCTGGAACCTTCTTAAGTCAAATTAGTGGAAAGGAAATGATGAAGAGAATAATGATATTAATAAAACTAATTGCTGGCATCAATATGGTGCTTTAAAATCTGCAAAGTATTATTTATTTATTTATTTTTATTGTTTTACTTGTTTTGGAGTAAATTTTTTCTCTAATTCAATAATTATTTTATCCCTTTCCATGACTAGATTTATTCTCTATCAAAGGGGTTTAACATGTCCTTATTTATATCAAATATCAATTTTAAGAGAATGTTGTGTACTTCCATCTCATACAACTGTGTGAGGTAGATGCTATTATTATCCTTAATTTATGGGTGAATAAACTGACTCTTGGGAAGGTTATGATTTTTGCCTGGAATCATCAGAAATGATAGTTAAATTCAGTTTTTCTAACTTCAAGTCAAGTGTTCTTTCCCACTGTGCCACTTATATATCTCAAGAGTCCACTGTCTCTAAGTATTTCTATGTTCACTTGATGGGCTAGTTAAGCTTCCAATCTTTATTGGAGTAGTTATCACAAAATAACAAATAATTACAACACTTGTTGGCTGGCCTAATGCTGAATGGAAGTACCAATGGCAGTGACAACAATACTTAGAGTAACCAAAATGAATTCATTATCTTATGCATGTAGGTACTCACTGCCCCAGTAACCATCAGTTTCTTTATTTTTTTGTTATTTTTGTCTATGTATTTTCACTATTTCTATAAGGAGGATCAATCCAGCCTTCCAGAGGTCTTTCTCTATTCTAGATCTTTTCCCATTTCTTAGATCCCATTTCAACAGTCAGGTGGCCCATCCATTATTACCTGATTTTATTACATGAGTCATTGATACTATCTTTTAGTTCACCTTTAGAATAAGAGATGTATAGCACCAGCAATTTCTAGTTGGAAGGGTGGCTAGGGCTCCTCTGATCTACTTTCCTCATTCAATTCAAACTCTTTTTCAAGTCCAACACTTCATCCACTTTAGCCCTATACCACGCTACCTTTAAATGCTATGTAACTACAATTCATCTTGAGGAATGGACTACTGTCTACTCACACTGATCATATTTCCCATGCCTTTGGGATTACTTGAAATTTTGATTCTTCAGTTATCACAGTGTTAAAAGTTTCGAAGCCATAGAGCACGAAGGGGAGAATATTAGTGTTAAAAATATTATTTGGGGAGAAGGACTGCTAAAATATTATATAATTTTTTCAAGAGGAATCTAGCTTAGCATTTGAGTCTTCAACTGTTGCCATGAATAACTCATATAGCATTTTAGGCTGTATAGCAG
>JAQQSW010006954.1:0-13823 GCA_028646575.1 Pseudocheirus occidentalis | reverse complement strand
TTTTGGGACTCAGTGTTATGGTTTCTGAATAAAGACCTTGGTTCTGCCTTCCATGTGGAGAGTTTGCTATATTTTGTGATCCAAAACTACACCAACATATTCATAACCATCATGGGTGTTGTGAATATCTCATTATTGATACATTAACCCATATAAATCAATCACCATAAGGAGAAGACTAAAACAAGCCTTGAAATTTCCTCTGGTAGCAAATACTTGATCTTCTTGCCAAGTAAAGAAATAAATTCCAGTTTAGAATATAAACTCGTTTGGAGAATCTGATAGAGGAAGATGATAGAAGATTGTGCTACCTCATAAAAACAGCAAAGCACTTTAGAGAGAAAAACCAAGTCTAAAGAAATCTTGGAAATAGGACCAACTGAGCCAGATCTTGGGGGTATTTAAGGATGATCTTGGAAGGAAAGTAACCGGTAAGAAGGTGAAACAGCTTCTAAGGATTTTTGTAGCAAACCTTCTCCTTAATCAGCAACAGTAAAGACTCCAAACTGGACTCTAAAATCACAGTCCCTGACATGCAGCATGAGGAAGAAGAAAGGGCACCAAAGAAAACTAAGATGGGATGAGAGCCTGCATCAGACCAATTCTATACAAAGTGAATCTGTAATGTAATCAAGGCTCACAGAGGTAAAAAGTGAGATCTGAACCCAGGCCCTCCCGACTCGAGAGCCAGACTCTTCCCACCATCTCGCCCCACCTCACTGGAGGTGACAGACCGGAGGCCAATGAAGGAGGAAAGAGCACCAAAACATCTGGAAAAATCACAGATCTTACTGACACTGAAAATAGGGCAATTAAGAAACAATCACTAACCGCGTATGGAAATAATCCACGCTTGCTTGAAAAGACCAGCATTTGGATGGATTCCCCCATGAAGTCTTAAGGGGAAGTCGTGGACAAGAGACACTCAGATTGAGAAGGAATGGGTTGCAGTCTGCCCTAAAGGAGGAAGTCTCCAGAGCAATGAGATCACAGATTCATCAAAATGTAAAAACTATACTGAAAATGAAAAGAGCATGTAAATTTCACTGAATCCTAGTGTTTTAAAAATCAGAAGAAACTTCTGGAGTCATCTAATCCGATTAGGATCTAAAGCAGAAAACTTCTATGATATCCTTCAATAAATGTGTAGACCACACAAATGTTATTTCTCACTTAACTAACCATAATGGCTTTTTAAAAAATTGTTCTGAGTACATTTAAAAAAAATAAACTGCAATAAGCTTATGGCCATTTTCACTGTATACGCAAAATATTGTCCATCTACAAAAGGATTTTGCTAAATGAATAGTTTGTACTATAAAATTCTTCTGACCACCAAGGGCAGTCCTGGAAACAAAGGGGAATATGCACACACCTAACGGGAATTTCCTCAGATAAACAAAGGCTAAAAGGCTGGATTCTTATCAGCAACAAACAGCAGATGCAGGAAACCTTTTGTGGGAAACTCTGGGCACCAGCTCTGAAATTAAGTAATTTCTAACACTGAAAGCCAGGGGCAAACTAAAAGTCATGCCTTTTCTTTGAACATACAACCCACATACAAATAGATTTCACACACAACAACTTTGGAAATACAAAGTACTAACAGGATTCTTTTCTCAACAGCAAAGAAAGAGAAAAAGAACAAGATAATATATTTATCAAATTACTTTATTAATAATATGCTATATCTTCACTTGGAAAATATCATCTATTGTATCTAAATACTGGTAAATCCATAAAGAAGGCACACATACAAATGCAAGCCACTTCTAAATTATAAATATTTAGATTTGGAAGTTCCCTTAGAGGTAATCTAGCTCAATGCCCCCATTTTTGAGCTGAGGAAATTAAGATCCCAAAAGATGAAATGGCCTGTCCAAGGTCCCAGAGCCAGCAAGTGGCAGAGAGGAACTTGACCTGAAGTCTTCTGACAGAGCATTCAGTTCTCTTTCCCTTTGCTATAATAACTTTAAAACAGATTTAAAGTTGCTGTAAGGTATTTTAATAAATACCTCAATTATTTAAAATAATTATGAAAATATAAGTGAAAGCTTTTTGGTTTTTGCCTCCCTCGTTCCTTTCATATTTAAAGTCACCTATCCTTTAAAGTTAGTGAGAAAACATTGCCAGACATTCAAGTAAAAGCAATTTACCCACTTAATCATGCTAACTATCCATTATAACCTGATTTTCCAGTTTTTAAATTTATTTATTTTTTGTCTTTTGGGGGAGGAAGGAAGGAATGGGGAGAGATTTGGTTTGCACCTGTGATTTCACAGGTTTAGGGCAGTTCCAATGAGGAAATTCCCTCTTACCAATGCAGGTTTGTAACTATTCTTGAATATACAGTCTTTGACATTTGAAAGAGTACACTGCAAGATTAAGTGACTTGCCCAGGGTGACAAAGTCAGAAGTGTTAGAAGAATATGAATTGCAAGCACAAAAGGGCCTTGCCTGCAGGCCATCCTGCTTCAGAATCAGGTCCTCCAGCCCTTCCACCTTTTTACTTTCCTTTTACACATCAATTCCAAGTTACCCCTGAAATTCTGAGCAGGGTGCCAAGTGGACAGCTACACAAAGCCAGTGGTATGACGGAAGCCCTGGCAAAGTAGACTCAGCAGAGCTGGTGTCAGGAATACCTGTGTTCAAGTTCTGGCCTCTTGTTATCTGTGACACCTCGGGCAAGTCACTTAACATCATCTTTGTCTCAGGTAAAAAAAAAAAACTGAGAAACAACAGATCCTTTGATACTCAAGAACCTCTTTCCATTCAAACAGGGCATCATTTCTCTGGGGTTTACAGGGACTAGACTCAATGACTATGGATTCATGCTAACTAATGAAGGCAGCACAGTGTAGTAAAATGAATGCTGAAATAAGAACTAAAAGACCTGAGGCCTAGTCTCCAATTTACCACATTAGCTGTGTGACTCTGGGCAAGTCACTTATCCTGTTACATCCCTGGTTTCCTCAGTTGAAGAAATCCTCAGTTTCTTCAACTATAACCAGGTGAATCATAATACTCGTTCCACCCTCATTCTAGGGTTATTTTGAGGACAGAATGAGAATACATACCTGAAAATACTCCATAAACTATCTGTTTCAAACAAATAAAGTATTATCACCATCATTACCATTATTACTAATTTTATAATTGAATCCAAAAGATTCCACCACCAACAGAAGACAAAAATAATCCAAAATACTAAGCCACTTAACTAAAACCTTTTCTAGTTTTACTTTTAAAATGGGGCTCCAACACAATCTCTAAAACCTGGATACAGACAAGGAATCACGTTCCCTCGGATACCTTCTTTTTTAGAAGATACTGTCCTAGACTGATTAATACAATGCCCTAGAGAGCATATGTATAAGCATTTCTGGGAAGCCAAGGTCTTCATGAGTAGAATTCTTTGTAAACAGAGAGAATCTCATTTACTGTACTTGTATCCCCAACATAAGCACAGGCCTGGCACAGAGCAGGAACTTCATACGTCATCTATTCAAAAAGACCTTTAATGAGAGAGAGAGACTATAAAGAATTTTGGAAATGGGGAATTTTACAAGGACTTCTTGGTGCTTGTTGCTTGATGCTACAAGCAATGATCTGATTGTAAAATCTAGCTGCTCCTAGTGGGCTTGAAGAAAATCTGCTGGAAAGTGACTTGCCTGCCAAGGGGCCTATTGATGCCAACATAAAGAATATGCTAATGAAAAAGCATCTTCCTTTCAACTTCCAAATTTGAATATCTCTGTATCAGAGCTACAGAGTGCCCCTGTGCCTGGAATGCCTTCTCCTACAGCTAAGCTGGTTATAATCCTACCCATTTTCAAGGCCCAATTCAAATGCCAGTTAGCCTTCCTTGGTCCTCCCTGAATTAAAATTCCTCCATCCTATAAATTCTCATGGTACCTTCATTTCTAAATCTCCCTACTGGGGCAGGAATTGTGTTTTATTTACCTTCACTTCCCCTGCCAAGTTCTATAACAGGACTCGCTCAAAAAATAACATGCTGTAATAAACTGACTTCCCAAACTAAGACACAAAAAGTTAATCAGTGAAATCAGCATGAAGAAAATAAAATCTTTGTCTTCTACCCTTTATTCACTACTAGAAATTTCCTTCAAGAGCACCATGAAATCAACTAGCAATTTTATCTACAATGGGACTGAAATTTTTCTAGCTGACAGAGTCCTCTAAAAGCAAGTAAGACATAGGATGCATTGTCATTTTCATTCGTATGTTAAATAAAAAAAACCTCTGGGGCTAGCAAGTACAGTGGATAGAGCACAGTACTTGGAGTCAGGGAGACCTGAGTTCAAATCTAGCCTCAGACATTTACTAGCTACATGTCCCTAGGAAAATGCATTTAATTGCACTGTCTCAGTCTACTAATGTAAAATGTAGAAAATCATAGCACTACTCCATGAGATTACTGTAGTGATCAAATTAAATTAACATATGCAAAGTGCTTTGCAAACCATAAAGTACTATAAAAATGCTATTACTACTACTACTACTACTACTATTACTGCTACTGCTACTACTACTATTATTGAGTATATTTAAAATTGAAGTAGAGCATGTGGGCATGTCATGTTCTGAAATGAAAAATAATGAAGAGATAAGCCCAGCAGTATCTAAGTACCCCAAGACAATACAAGGATAAGAAGAATTCTAGGAGTTTTGGTAGATTCCCTATGGAGGATTTATGGAACAATAGGCAAATAATCACAAGAAGGAGGAGTAGATGTGCTATGGAAAAACCATTATACAGTGCACAAAGGCAAAGAGTTAAGGTTAAACCCAGATGCCAGTAAAAATCTCATTATAACATCTTTTCTATTTTGGCATTTGTTTGAAAACTATGATATAATATTAAGACACAAAAGTAAACCTGGCATAATGAAGTACACAGATCAAATCTCAGTATAATCAATAATAGTAGATTTCCAAGTCTGAGCAGATTTGCCAGATTTGTCTCTTCTAGGCTCAGCACCCTCTGCTTGCAGATGATGGCTCAGGTTGAATGCCAACCACTGCCCGAAGTCACTACCCAACATCCTTTGGATCTGGCATCTGCCAAGTTCTGGACATTGGCCACAGCACCCTCCCCTTTACTGATGGACCCCTGTGAGGCAGGGACAGCTCTACAACCTTTTCTCATTATGAAGCAGCTCAGGAAGCTAAGACCTTTGTTCCTTGTACCCGAATGAATTTGGGTCCCATCTGTTTGTCGGGTGAATGATGGGGTCTGGGATGCTTTTGTAACCTCAGTTTGTAACAAGCCTGTGCAATTAAGTTGTAAAAGTCACACTTTCCCCCAGCCATAAAGGCATTAACTCTACCTCTCCCCTTCCTCCAGCCTAAACATCTTTTCCCTGAGCTAGCAGTCTGCCTATGATACAACACCTATGAATCCTTCAAAAGCATTCTATAAACAAACCCTTAGAGAAATGCATAGGCCCTTTGTTCTAAGTGGCCACCTGCACCCAAAAGCCTTGAACAACATTATCAGAGAGAAGACTCCCTCCCAATACGGTACCTCCTGAATCCCTAATCAGCCTAGCTCCCAGACTTGACATCTCCTGAAACAATCAAGCCTATCCTCCCAACAGCCATATTGGACATATTTGAAACCTTAGGTATACTGTGAGAATCCTCTGCTTGAGCCCTCCTTTCTATCACCCCCACCTGCCAAATGAGGGAAAAGTAACCACAATTGCCAATCAAAAGTAGGAGCTTTGCATGGGGGTGGGGGGAAGGGGCTTTGTAACGTTTGTTTATTTAAACCAGTCCCACTTCTGTAAATTGGCATTCTCTTCTGGAGGGTTCCAGTGGTGTCGACCACCTGCTTCTCCCGAGATTCTAATAAAGAAACTTTTCTGCTTTCAACTGGAGAGAACTCTGTGTAGCTAACTTGGGGGAGAGTCTTCACACCCCACACTGGAGGTGTCCAAGCATGGGAGGATCAGGTGGATTAACAAATCAAATTCTAACAAATGCTCAAAGAACAATTCCAATATCACATAAACTTTATACAAAAATAGTAAAAAAGACATTCTATCAAATTGCTTCTAGGATACAAATACAGTCCTGCTACCTAAACTACAGAGCCAAAACAAAACAAAATTATAAATGAATATCCCCAAAGCATAACTTTACTCAAGTATTAGCAAAGAACCTGCAGAAAATAATCAAGGACCAGACATTTCTTCCTCTCTTAGTACTAGCCCCACCCCCCAAATTCCCACCCGATTATAAGACTAGGAGAAAGGGAGAAGACTCACCCGGATTGATTTTGGTTTGAAAGTCCATAAGACCCACCCAAAAGCTAGTGTAAATCCCCGCACATGACCTAGCAACTGCAACTCCCTCTCAGCCCATTGGTCTATTCAATTCAAGCCCTGAGCCAGTAGGCGGAGAGCATGAGAGCAGAGAAACCTGAGAGCGGGAAAGGCGCGAGCAGTTAAAAGGCCACTGTGTGTGCCTCCTCCCGGTAAGTCAGAGGTAGCTGAGGAGACGGAAACTTAGCTGCGTAGGAGACACAGGTCCCGGAGTCCGCCAGCCATCAGGAGCTCCGGGGTCAGCCAGTCATCATGAGCGCCACCACCCTGCAGCTGCCCACCAGTCAGAGGACCCAGCCTCAGTAGAAAGGTGTGAGGACCACGAGGGGAGGCAGGTGCTGGGGCCTGCTAGCGGCCGGTGGCAGAAGCCTTGGCTTCCCGTAGGCGGGTGGGGGTGCGGAGGTGGGGGAAGGGTGTGCTTTCCCCCTCCTCACTTCTGGGTCTCAGGCTTTTTACCTGAATCTTTAGATGGTGACCTCCTTGAGGGCAAGAATTAGCCTTTGTTTTCTTTGAGTCTCCAGTGGTCAGCGCCTGTACCTGGTACTTAGTAAGCACTTAATAGATGCTTATTGATTGACTAGATTGGATCCTGGGGTGAGGGGGGATGTAGGTCAGCCAGGGGCAGAGGCACCTGCAGGTTCAGGATTGTGGGCCTTAGGCCGATTGAACAGTTAGGCTGATTGAATGGGGAGACTGAGGGGTGGGCTGGTTGGGGGTGGGGAAGCTGCAACTCCTGAGGGCGCACCCCCTCCCCACAGTGTGCCAGTCAGCTCCCTTTCTGCCCCAGGTAACGTTACCTGCCTGATCTCCACCTGGACACTGTCTGGCTCCCGGTCTCAGGTCTAGGTACAGTTCATGGAGGGAGGGTGCGCCTGCTTGTCCAGACCATGTGTCCAAATCTCTCTAGGGGTCTACCTTAGGTTTTCAACAGAATTTTGCAAACCTTAAAAGCGTTATTTAAAGGCTGGATAGTTTTATTACTATTGTGATGGTTATATAAATACTAGCTGTTCTTGTGTTTATATCGTGTATATGCTAATCATTACATTTACATTATACAAATGCTGGCTACTATATGTCTAATAATTCATGTATATTATGTGAATACTAATTATTACATTTACATTCTATAAATGCTAGCTGTTACGTTTATTTATATCACAATAAATCCAAATTATGTTTACGTCATACAAATGCTAGCTCCTCTATATCATATAAATGCTAGCTGTAATATTCTTATTTTGTGGGGTGCAAAGACTCTACCCAAATTGACTACTCAGATCTCTCCATGTGAAAGCAGAAAGGTTTCTTTATTAGAATCTCATGAGAAGCAGGCATTCCATGCCACTGGAACACCAGAGGGAGGAAGCTGCCCTACAGAAGCAGAAGCTGGGTTAAATAGACAAAAACCACAAAACCCTTTCCAAAACCCCCTCCCCAGTAACCACACCTTCCTTCCCATTGGTGGGAAGAAGTGTCCTTACAATCCTTTTATCCAATACAAAATTCTTTATCAGAAGTTAGGTTATCACAGATTACACATTTCTTTCTTGTTTACCAAAAAGCAAACAATTTACAGAAATGCCTGGCAGACATGTTATTTGTTGCAAAAAGTAGGCATTTTATAGATCACTTGTAGCTTTTCTTGCTTACCAAAGGTAGGCACCTGGCAGACACAGTATAGAAAAACAAGATCTGGGCCTATCAAGACTAAAGCCCATCTCAAGTTTGGGGACTGTCTCCTTTACTTTATAGGAATATTTTCATTTGTTCCTATCAATCTCTATCTAATTTCCTGACAGCATGTGTGGTGGCAGGAAACAAGGAACTCTAGCAGATAGTCTTCCTGAGAAAACACATTCCATCCCACATAATCCCTCCTCTTTTATTTACTGTGGTTTCTCACTTAATTCCTTTAGCATCCTTTCGCTCTCTATCCTCAAAACATTGGAGCATATTCTCACATTGCCCTTCTAATTCATCAACCCCTCCAGCTCATCCTTTTCTATTTTTTAAATTTATTGACTTGTTTATTTACTTTTAGTTTACAAGATTCAGTTACAGAATCACTTGAGTTTCAGATTTTCTTCCCTTCCCTTCTCCCTCCCCCCCCACTATAGTGGCATACAATCACGTATATGATCTGCAAACACTTTCATGTTGTACAGTAGTCTGGTTGTATAGAAGCGTTGTAACCAATGGAGCAAATAATGGGGAAAAGAAGAGAAAAGAAACAAAACCAAACATGGAAAAGAACAATAGCATGTGTTGCTTCAGTCTCCATTTAAATTCTGGTCTTTCTAGATCTTTCTCTGAGTGTAGATATCTCCTTCCATTCTGAGACTTGTAGAGCTATCTTTTAACTGTGCATTGCTGAGAAGAGTCCAGTTTATCAAGGCTGGTTACCACACATATGATGTATCTGTGACTGTGTACAAATTTTTCCTGGTTCTGCTCTTCTCACTTAGCATCAATTCGTATAAACCTCTCCAGGTAATTATGAAGTCCATCTCCTTCCCATTTCTTATAGCACAATAGTATTCCATCACATTCGTATACCATAACTTGTTCAGCCATTCTCCAATGGATGGGCATCCCCTAAGTTTCCAGTTTTTTTGTCACTACAAAGAGAGCTGCTATAAACATTTTTCTACATACAGGTCCTTTACCCACTTCTTTGATCTCTTTGGGATACAACCCCAAAAGTGGTATTGCTGGGTCAAAATGTATGCAATTATGTATAGTCCCTTGGGCATAGCTCCTGATTGCCCTCCAGAATGGTTGTATCAGTGCAGAACTCTACCAACAATGCATTAGTGTTCCAATTTTTCCACATCCTCTCCAGCATTTGTCATTTTCCTGTTTTGCCAATCTGACTGGAGATGTGGTACCTCAAAGTTGTTTTGATTTGCATTTCTTCAATCAATTGTGATTTAGAGCATTTTTTCATATGCTTATAGATATCTTTAATTTCTGCCTCTGAAAATTGCCTGTTCATATCCTTTGACCATTTATCAATTGGGGAGTGATTTGTATTCTTATAGATTTGACTCAATTCCCTGCATATTTTAGAAATGAGGCCTTTATCAGAGACACTTTTTGTAAAAATTCTTTCCCAATTTCCCACTTCCCTCTTAATCTTGGTTACACTGGGGTTTTTTTCATCAATAAAAATAGAGAAATTTATTACCTGTAATAATGACCTCTTCACAGAGATGTTGTGAGGCTCACAGGATTTGTTTTTGGTTACATTTTGTGTTCTGAGCCGTCTCCCTTCCTTCCTCCCAACCACTAGAGAAGGCCAATATTTGACACATATATACATGTGAAACCAAACAGTACATACTTCATATATCAATTACTTCTCTGGAGATAGATAGCATCTTCCTTCATAGGTCTTTTGTAGTTGATTTTAATATTAACATTACTCAGAATAGCTTAGTCATTTAGTTATTCTTCAAATAATATTGCTGTTATTGTAAATATTCTCTTGATTCTGTGCATTTCATTCATTATTTCATGTAAGTCTTTCCATGTTTTTCTAAAAACAACCTGCTCATAATTTCTTACAGAACAGTAGGGTTCAATCATGATTATAGACAACTTATTTAGCCATTCCCCATTGGATGGGCATCCCCTCAATTTCCAGTTCTTTGCCACCACAAAAACTGCTATATTTTAGAATATCTAAGTTCTTTTTGTTTTTCTCTGAACACCTCAGAAAACAGATCTAATAGTGGTATTGCTGGGTCAAAGGACATGCAGTTTTGATTCTGGGATTAATTCCAGATTGCTCTCCAAAATGGTTGGATCAGTTCACAGTTCCACCAAAACTGTGTTAGTGTCCCAATTTTTCCACATCCCCTCCAACATTTGTCATTTCCCCTTCTACCAGTTTAGCCAATCTGATTGGTGTGAGGTGGTATCTGAAAGATGTTTTTTCTAATCAATAAGGATTTAGTACATTTTTATGAGTATATATAACTTTGATTTCTTAAAAACTGCCTGTTCATATCCTTTGACCATTTATCAATTGGGGAATGACTTGTATTCTTATAAATGTAGCTAAGTTCTCTATATATGAGATGAGACCTTTATCTACTTTCTAATCTCAGCTACACTGGTGCTTTGTTTTGTACAGAACCCATTTAATTTAATATAATCAAAATTATCCATTTTACATTTCACAATGTTTTCATTTATTCATAAATACTTCTATCCATAAATCTGATAGGTAATGTCCCATGTTTTTCTAATTTACTTATATCTCCCTTTATGTCTAGGTCATATATGCATTCTAACTGTATCCTGGTATAATATTGGTCTATACCTAGGTTTCTGTCAGACTGCTTTCCTATTTTCCCAACATTTTCAGATAATTGATCAAATATATAGTACACAGTAGTAAATTATAGTGATCTCTCTTTCACTGAGCTACCTTTCTATTTCTTGGTTTTGATAATTACCCCCTTTTAAAGTTTAAAATCTGCAACTGTTAGATCTTCTTTACATTTCTTTCCTTTGATATTCTTGACCCTTTGTTCTTCCTAAAGAATTATTGTTTTCTAGCTCAATAAGTGTCTGGGTTTTTTTGGGTGGGGGTTAACATAACTGGGATGGCACTGAATAGATTAGTTTAGGTAGAATTGTCATTTTTATTATATTAGCTCAGGCCACCCTTAAACAATATTTCTCTGATTATTTAAACCTGATTCTATTTGTATAAAAAGTGCTTTATAATTATGTTCATCTAGTTTCTGAATTTGTCTTGGCAGATATGCTCCCAGGTATTTTATATTGCCTTTGGTTATATTAAATGAACCATCTTCTTGAAGGGCTTTGTTGGTAACATATAAAAATCCCAATGATTTACATGGGTTTGGTTTATGTCTTGCTACTTTCCTAAAGTTATTGTTTCCATTAACCTTTCAGTTAAATCTCTAGGATTATATTGGTTTTGTTTTTACAGAAACTTTTCAATTTAATGAAGTCAAGAGTATCCATTTTACATTTTATAATGCTCTCCAACTCTTTGGTCATAAAGTCTTCCCTACTCCATAAATCTGACAGGTGAACTATTCCTTGCTTCCCCAGATTATTTACAGTATCAGCCTTTATACCTAGATCGTGCACCCATTTAGACTTTTTTTCCTTTTTTTGCTTTTTGGAGGGCAATTGGGGTTAAGTGACTTACCCAAGGTCACACAGCTACCCATTTAGACTTGACTTTGGTGTGTGGCATTAGATGATGGTCTATGCCCAGTTTCTGCCATACTATATTCCAGTTTTCCCAGCAGTTTTTGTCAAATAGTGAATTCTTAACCCAGAAACTGGGGTCTTTGGGCTTATCAAATAGTATGTTACTATAGTCGTTGACTGCTGAGTCTTTTGTACCCAATCTATTCTATTGATCTACTACTCTACTCTTTAGCCAGTACCAGGCAATTTTGAAGACTGCTGCTTTATAATAGAGATTAAAATCTGGTGTGGCTAGCCCACCTTCCTTAACATTTCTTTTCATTAATTGCCTTGATATTCTGGACTTTTTGTTCTTCCAAATGAATTTTGTCACTATTTTTCTAGTTGTATAAAGTGATTTTTTGGTAGATTGATTGGTATGGCACTAAATATGTAATTTAATTTAGATAGAATTGTCATTTTTATTATATTAGCTCTACCCAGCCATGAGCAATTGATGTTTTTCCAATGAGTAAGATCTGATTTTTTGTGTGTGAGAAGTGTTTTGTAGTTGTCTTCATAAAGGTACTGGGTTTGTTTTGGCAGGTAGATTCCCAAATATTTTATAATGTCTACAGTAACTTTAAATGGGGTTTCTCTTAGTATCTCTTGCTGTTGGACTTCATTGGAAATATATCAGAATGCTGAGGATTTATGTGGGTTTATTTTATATCCTACAACTTTGCTAAATTTATTTATTGTCTCCAGAAGTTTTTTACTTGATTCTCTAGGATTCTCCAAGTATATCATCATGTAATCTGCAAAGAGTGATAGCTTAGTCCCTTCTTGGCCTAATTTGATTCCTTTGATTATTCTTTCTTCCCTAATTGCTACTGCTAACATTTATAGTACCAGAATGAATAAGAGGGATGATAGTGGGCATCCTTGTTTCACCCCAATCTTACTGGAAATGCATCTAGTTTATCCCCATTGCATATAATACTTGCTGATGGCTTTAAGTAGATGCTACCTATTATTCTAAGGAAAACTCCATTTATTCCTATACTTTCTAGTGTTTTTAATAGGAGTGGATGCTGTATTTTGTCAAAGGCTTTTTCTGCATCTATTGAAACAATCATATGTTTTCTGCTAATTTTATTGTTGACATGATCGATTATACTGATGGTTTTCCTAATATTGAACCATCCTTGCATTCCTGGAATAAATCCAACCTGGTCAAAATGTATTATTCTAGTTATGAGTTGCTGTAATCTTTTTGCTAATATTTTATTTAAGATTTTAGCATCTATATTCATGAGGGAGATTAGTCTATAATTTTCTTTCTCCGTTTTGTCTCCCTGATTTAGGTATCAGTACCATATTTGTGTCATAAAAAAAATTTGGAAGGACTCCTTCCTCATCAATTTTCCCAAATAGTTTGTAGAGTATTAGAATCAATTGAGCTTTAAATGTTTGATAGAATTCACTAGTAAATCCGTCTGGCCCTCGGGATTTTTTCCTAGGAGGTTCTCTGATAGCTTGTTCAATTTCTTTTTCTGAGATGGGGTTGTTTAAATAATTTACTTCCTCTTCAGTTAGTCTGGGAAACTTATATTTTTGTAGCTATTCATCCATTTCACTAAGGTTGTCAAATTTATGTGCATACAGTTGGGCAAAACAATTCCTAATTATTGTTTTAATTTCATCTTCATTGGAGGTACATTCACCCTTTTCATTTTTGAGACTCAGAATTTGGTTTTCTTCTTTCTTTTTTTATCATATTGACTAAGGGTCTATCAATTTTATTGGTTTTTTCATAAAACCAACTCTTAGTGTTATTTATGAGTTCAGTAGTTTTCTTACTCTCAGTTTTATTCATCTATCCTTTGGTTTTCATTATTTCTAACAGTATTTAATTGGGGATTTGCAATTTGTTCTTTTTCTAGCTTTTTCAGTTGCATGCCCAATTCATTGACCTCAATTTTCTCTAATTTTTTCAAGTATGCATTCAGGGATATAAAACTTCCCCTAAGTACTGCCTTTGCTGCATACCTCAAGTTTTGGTATGATGTCTCATTATTGTCATTCTCCTGAATGAAGTTACTGATTGTTTCTATAATTTCTTGTTTAACCCACTCATTCTTTAAGATTAAATTAGTTTCCAATGAGTTTTTTGCCTACCTTTCCATGGCCCTTTATTACATATAATTTTTATTGCATCATGATCTGAAAATGATGCATTTAATATTTCTGCCTTTCTGCACTGAATTGTGAGGTTTTTATGCCCTAGTACAT